>JASPKZ010001551.1:0-43069 GCA_030220185.1 Diploptera punctata
TCCCAGCAGGCTGCGGGCCCTTTCACATCCACATGTTCCATCACAGAGAGGAGGATGATCAACAGCCAGGTAGGGGGTGCAATGTGGTTAGCATGTCGAGTCCCCAGCCGTTATAGCTGGTTCCTCACCTGGAGCCGCTACTTATTGTAGCTACCCAATCGCCTCACGATGCCTGGGTGGGCACCGGTCCCATACTGGCCGAAATCACCATGAGAAAATTTCTTCCCCCATGGAGACTTGAACCAGCGCAAGTCCCGTAGCTCTGCGCCAAGGCTTCCTACCTTAACCGCTCGCGCTACGGCGAAGGGGGGGACCATGAATACTTACACATGGTTTAATTAGGTTTTCACTTGGCACGGCAGATATCTATGTAAATATTCCATTTCTTGCCAGATCCATTCCAAGATAGTCTGATTAACTAAGTTAAGTGCACAGATTATCCATTGCCTTAGCTGCTGTAAGTCTTACGGAAATGGGGGTTATTTGTATTATTGCCTCACGATGATGGTAAGTCCAGGCGGCTCGCTTTGTTTCCTCCTGCAGCTGTTATTTAAAATGAAATACAAAAGGCGCTGACTATTGCCACTATAATATTCTGCATGGTAATCATTGTCAAGCGAATGATGACAAATCAAGAGCTTCAGAACATTTGAATACTAACTACTACTCATTTGTCAAGCATTGTTGTGAGGCACCCGCTTTTATATAAATGGACAAACCATCATAGTGAGGCGGAAAATACACCATATAAGTCACATACCCCAAAAAGAAAAATATTGCTTGGTGTAAGATTAGGTAACCTCAGGGCCCATAATATTCAATGGCACATCATTCACCTAGCATGGCCAATCCAGCATTGTGGAAGACCCCTCATTAAGATGATTACATAGGAAGGTTATGCTATTGTGGACAGGGCCCATCTTGTTGAAAAATGAAGTCAGGATCATCTGCTGCAAACTGGAAGGAAATTTCTATCACTGATTAATAGGACGATTGATATATAGTCTCTTTTCTAATGGTATTTGGGGAGTTTATTGTAAATATTGGTCATACTGGTTTTACAGATAATTTTCCTGCCATCTGTTGGCAATTCTATCAAGTCTTCCGTAATGTGCACACTTTTTGCTGAACTTAAATAATTCCTTCTTGAGGTTACCCTAACAGAAAATAAACATAAACTAATTGTAGCTAACTGATAACTCATAGATTGTTTATTTTTTATTATTTCAATCACCTCATACTTCATAATATCATAGCAGACCCTGGGTTTCTTCACATAATTTGTGACAATTGTCACTGCTGCGTCACGTTCACAACTGACGTCCAACGCGCCATCTATCCCGCAGACTGACCTCCGCGCCATCTGGTGGCCGACCGAAGAATTTCCAAATCAGTCCTCTTTCTTATAACCGGGTATTTCAAAATTCATAGTTGTATTTTCAGTCTTGCATATGTGTAATTTTTTTACCAAATTGTGAAGTTCCTTCGTTTTTCCCAATTGGTTAAGTAATTTTTGTGTTTGGTTCTAATTCTATTGTTTTTCTGACCCATGTGCATGTGCAGCTATTGGCAGATTTTTCGGTTTCCTCCATTTTTAACATTTCTGAGGTGTTCTTTTAATCGATGTATTTAGATTCCTTTTTGTTTTTCCTATGTATATTCTTTTCAACAATTGACAAGTTTCAAAATTTTTCAACAAATTCAACTAATTAGCACCGAAAAATGATACAGCTTAGGACTTTAATAAAAAACCAACAAAATGAAAAGATTGAAGACTGCAAAAATCGGGAATTATCAAATTAAGGTTGTAAAGATTGTGAAAAAGATATACTGACTTACTTAATCTACTTGGTCACTATCGAACCGTAGGTTCATGGCCGCGCGGACATAAGCTCTCCCATATATCCCTATCCTGAGCTAATGCTTTCCAATCATTCCCTGTATAATCTCCACTTCCCTCAATCATAGTTAATGTTGTTCTCCCACCTCATTCTTGGTCTACCAACTGGGCGTTTTCCCTCTGGCTTTCCTACAAGAAGCTTCCATGCACGTCTTTCATTCCCCATAACGTGCAACATGTCCTGCCCATCGCAGTCTACGAGACTTAACTGTTCTTATTATATCTGAACTTCCTATAAAGACCATGTAGTTCATTGTTATGTAGTCTCCTCCATTCACCTGTCTGTCATCTCTCTTTGGTCCAAAAATTTTCCTAAGAACTTTATTTCTCAAATACTCGTAATCTCCTTTCCTCCCTTAAGTAAGAGTCCATGTTTCGCACCCCATATATATAACTGGTAGAATAATAGTTTTATATGTTTTCAGCTTAACGTTTTTTGAAAGGAGTTGGGACATCAAAAGTCTCTGCAGTGCATAATAGCATGCATTTCCAGAATTGAGCCTATGTTTAATTTCTTTGTGCGTCTCATTCCTATTTGTGATTATTGTTCCTAGGTATTTGAATTCAGCCACTTCCTCAAAATTTCCCTCATTTGTCATTAGCTGTCCATTTACATTATTTAATGAATTTCTACGTGTGACCATATATTTATGTTTATTGATATTTACTTCCAGTCCTAAATTTCTTAGTGTTACTCAATAGTGTGTGCGTGTTGTCCTTTAGTATCTCCTCGCTATTCGGCCAACATTACTACATCATCAGCGGTAAACTAACAGCTTATTAATACCATTCAGTTGGAAGCCTTCCTCATTCTCTAAAGATTTAATGGCATGCTCTAGTACAAAATTAAATAGTAGAGGAGATAGTGCATCTCCTTGCTTCAACCCATTCTGGATTTCAAAAGTGTCCGAAAACTGTTTGCCTACAACGCAACCCTACTCTTTGTGCAATTAGACACCTTCGTATAGTCTAAACCAACTTTTTAGGAATTCCGAACTCCAGCAGGATACTATATAACTTCTCCCTCTTAATTGAATCATATGCTTTTTTGAAGTCTACATACAGTTGATGTACAGTACCATTATATTCCCATTTATTTTCTAAAATCTGTCTATCACTATGTGAAAAAGATATACATAGGAAAAACAAAAAGGAATCTAAATACAAGATTAAAAGACACCTCAAAAGTTTAACATGGAGAAACCTACAAATCTGCAATAGCTGCAGCATTCCGGTCCAGAAAAACCTAGAATAGAAACCAAAACAAAATTACTTAAACAATTGGAAAAACCGAAGGAACCTCACAATTGGGAAAAAATTTACATATGCAAGAATGAAAATACAACTATGAATTTGAAAATACCCGGTTTTATAAAGAAAGAGGACTGATTTGGAAATTCTTCGGTCGGCCACCAGATGGCGCAGAGGTCAGTCTGCAGGATAGAAGGCCGTTGGACGTCAGTTGTGAACGTGACGCAGCATTGACAATGTCACAAATTATGTGAAGAAACCCAGGGTCTGCTATGAATTATGAAGTATGAGGTGAGTGAAATAATAAAAAATAAAACAATATTAAAGAACCTCATAGTGTTATTTCCTATCTACATAACTTATAAATCATAATCTAACTTCCCCAAGTCTACTAAAGTATAAGGAAATATAACATGTCTTTCTGATCAAATAAAACTTTATTGGCAAGCAAGAAGGAGAATGGAGTTGAATCAAGTTCCTGGGCAATAGATTAATATTACTAGTATACCAGCTGCAGCGGATGAATAATGGGAATTAAACTAAACCCACATGACTTTTGACCTATCACATATACCCTTCCATCTATGGTGGTTTAGCATGCGGAAAATTGTCTCTGATTAAATATCATAATACAACTGCAATAACGTGTTTCAGGAAAAATGTATAATGTATAGCATTAATTAATGGTGTGAATGTTGTATTAATTATATTAGTAATGCCATGAGTGATTTCCAATTTATCTAGATAATTTGGAAATCAAGAGTGGCATTTGTTAGGACTATTTAACGAATAAAATTAAGCCATTACTCCAAATCATTATTTAAATATAGTTATTTAAAAATATTTATATATTTAATGTTTGAAAACGTTTGTTATGCTTCATTTGTTCATCACTGCAACCAGATCATTTGACTTATTGCCAAGGGTCGCAATATTGTAAGAAAGCACCCTGTGCAGAAAAAATGAAACACATCAAACTGTTTATAACCAACATTATAGGTTATTAATTAATTTCTGATGTCCTATGATGTAAATTATATTTGTCTGGAACATAAATTCCTGGGAAATAATAGGTTTAAGAAGTGTAAAACAGTGATTTCTTTTTATTGTGGTATAATCAATTACTATGAATGTTTTTCTATTATAACCCGCAAGCAGTATCTGTTTTGCATTCGTGCACTATATATACAATCTGGTAGCCGTATTTCTTAGAGAGTCAGTCACTGCAAAATAATGCTCTGACCTATTCAGAATGTTAAAAAGGAGGAGCTTGATTTTAATATGATAAAATTAAACTGATAAAATAGAGGTGAAAAATGATTGTGATTGGTTGTAAATCAAAATTAATGAAATGTGATTGGTCACTGACTGCCATTTGAGGCATGAGTTAAATAGTCAATTTAAAATGTACTCTCCACAGTTTATATTAATAGCCTAATGTAATTATTGTGTTGGTAGGAGAGGCAGGGGCCACAAGTACGAATATTTACAACATGGAGTGATGCATCACTTTATTCTTTGTAGCTAGTATACTACTACTGTTTCATGAATACTAATTACTAGGGCAATGCGATTAATGATTTTGCACCTTTTTCTTATGAAGGTTGAAACATTGCTTGCATATATGAAAATGTATGGCATTAAAAAACGGATTAAATAAAAGCAATTCGTTAGGGCATTTTTTTTTTGCATGTTCTTCACTTTTTTAGGGATAGGTCATTTTTTGGCAATTTTTAGGTCATTTTAGCTTTTTTTAACTTTTCCGGAAGGCTGTGACATTATTTGTATTTGATTAAGATTTTTATTGTAATTCAGTATTTTTCCTTGTCAATACAATTTCTTGGAATGAAGTAGTTGTTTTGCTAACTCCTACCCCTATTTTTCAAGATATGTGCATAATGAACTTGCCCACTTCTAGGAATTTTATTCAATTTCTTAGAGCTTTGCTAGCTTCTACCCTTATTCTGATTGTTAACGTGCATTCAAAATTGCTGTAAAAGTGTACTGTGTAGCTGACATGTATTTTCTGCAATAAAAGGGTTAATATGTATTTTTTAAATATTTTTCTTTAATATTTGATGTTAAGTTAAATTTTATGTAATTCAGTAAACAAGTTAGTACTTAATCTAATAAATAGTATTTTATTGGTAATTCTTAACTTTTATTCGTCATTTTTTTATTTTATTGGTCATTTTTTGCATTTTTAGGTCATAAATGCATTTTTTATTTTACATTTTTTACCAATTTATAGGTCATTAAATGCCTTGCCCTACTAATTACCATATATATATCTTGGCAGATAAGGTGACCTTCAGATAAGATGAGGTACAGATTTTTGTCAATTTTTTATAGTTTTAGAATATATCTGTCCTATAAGACAACCCCCAAACTATCAACGGCCTATGAATTTAGTTTAGATCAGCGATCATACTAGCTTACTGTATAGCGTATACAAAATTACTCATTTTCGTAATTTTTAAATTACCATTTTATGTTATATATTGTTAATATTTTAACCCCTCATATGATAAATAAATCCATTTTATTTTCATTTAACCAACAACACTGCTACACTTTCGACAAGTTGTACTAGCATGAGAGATGAGACTGTCACATGGGTGGCGTGTAGGGGGAAAGGAGATCGTATGATAAGAAACCACAAAAGATAACAAAAATCCTCAAAAAACATTACAAAAACATAAAATTGCCTACAGAACAAATAACAAACTTAAATAATATAATTTCAAATAAAATAGAAGAAACGAACATATATCAAAATGAAGGACTTTATAAATTGAACTGCAATAGCTGCACATTGTGGAATTGCTGGAAATGACACTGCTGATTTTCTTGCCAAAAAAGGCTCCAATTTAATTCATAATACTACTATAAAAGCTTCTTTCACATCCATAAAAAGAATAGTTTAAAAACCAATATAAAATCAAACAAAACCAAGACTATGTAATAAAGCCCAAGGCAAAAGATGGAATATTTTAGTAAGAAGCCAGATATTATTCCCAGAATTTCCACGTAACACTACAGTAGCAACATTTAGACTGCTTACAGAACATGACTATTTGGCCAAACATTTATATAAAATAGGAATCTACACGAATCCAAATTGTCCTCTATGCAATTAAAGACGAATGAAAATGAATGAAGAACACTACCTAAAACCTGTGACGTATTACCTGTTGGATCCACAAGAGAGCGCAAGAACGCTAATGGCTTCGGTGCCAAGGCCCAGCATTTGAAAACAACAACAACAACATAGCTGTGATAAATTTTACATAGGAAGAACTACTAGAAACTTCACGACAAGATTCAATGAACATTTCAGAGATTTCATAAAGAATGAAGGTAAATCCAGTTTTTTCCAAACATATAGTAGAAGCAGGACATCAATTCAACACAATAGATAACGTATATCGATCCTGCATAGAGAAAACGATGTATCGAAAATCAACATTCTCGAAGAATTAGAAATCATCAAGGAAACCACAATAAACACCTGCTGAACGAGAAACATACCCAGCAATATAAACCCCTCTGTACAAAATAATTACCAACAACAGTCAGTACCAAAATGAAAGCAGAAGATGATACATAGTTTATCGAAAGGCCTCCTATAAAAAACATGGCAAATTATAGAGGGCAACTGAGATATCAGGTACTGTTTTACAATTAAAACTTTAACACAGTAACCTCAATGGAGTTTGTAACGTATTTTAAAAACAATGATAAGGAAGGAAGAACTCGCCACGAGAGAAATTTCTTTGTTACGCTACTATCAACCCCAAAAGTATAAGTTATCCGCATATTTAAATGCATTTTGCATCATGCATAGTAATAACACTAGGCTATATTAATAATTAAAAGGAACAATGCAATATAAGCAATAAGTCTATTGTATTCACATAGACTTTCACGGCCGGAGAGTTGCTATGATGATCTTGATGAAGATTTTTGGGCTGTAGGCCGTGGTCGTGAGGCTCGTAGTTCCCCAACATTTCGCCAGAGACTGCGTCTGGCATCGTCAAGGGTTGTCTTGAGACTGGCAATTCTGTCTGCTGTCTTCCTATTTATACATTCACCGCGATGTGTTCGTAAGTTGTATCTGCTTTCTGATTGGTCAGCATAGGGACTTCCATTGCTTCAATGAGATTGCTGTTGATAGTCTAGTCGACTGTATGTTATATCTGCCTTCTGATTGGTCAGCAGTAGGGACTTCCATAATTCCACTGAGATTGCTGTTTGTCAGTGGAATTATGGAAGTCCCTACTGCTGACCAATCAGAAGGCAGATATAACGTACAGTCGACTAGACCATCAAACAGCAATCTTTTGTGGAGCAATGGAAGTCCTAACGCTGACCAGTCAGAAAGCAGATACAACTTACGAACACATCGCGGTGAACGTATAAATAGGACAGACAGCGGACGAATTGCCAGTCTCAAGACAACCCTTGGGATGCCAGAATGCAGTCTCTGGCAAACGTCGGGGAACTACAAGCCTCACGACCATGGCTACAGCCCGAAAATCTCATCAGATCATCATAATAAGTCTATGTTTATTCACTACACAAAACGACTGCAAAAGAATTGAATAACCAGATGTTTTCAGGGACTGTTTGATAGTAACTGTACTCACGGGGATTCACTAAATCTCTAACAGTTCTCCCCCACATGTCCCCCCGTTTTAATTACCATTCATAGTTTGTATTGAGACAATTAGAAATATAATTTGACCGGGAACTTTGGGGTTATCACTGCACATCATTACATCAGTAGCAAGTTGTATACGAAAGGAGGAGCTATGCGGACTGTGTCACTTGATGTGTTGTGTGATTTCGTAAACAAATCATCAGAAAAAGTGAAAGCGGAAACAGTGATCAAATCCTTCAAAAGTGTGTGATTTCTAATGCTATGGATGGCACCGGGACGATTTGGTTATGGGATACTGATGATGAAGTGGAAATCGACTCGCTATACAGAATGGGACCCATATGACGAGCTGCTCAACAATGAAAGTGAGGTGTACTTAAGGAGTTTATTTGCTGATGATGAATGTGAGGATTTTGCATGATTTTAAATACATTGGTGATTTATTTTTTCATTTTATAATGGTTTTAATTTATATTATTTTTAATCTAATTTTTTGTATCTGTTCTATAAGATGACCCTGGATTTTGGGGCTTTTTTTATGGTTCCATTATCATCTTATCTGCCGAGATATACGGTGGTAGTACTTACCGATCAATAGTGGAGAACAACTTATGTTTGATATCAATATTCTCGACTATTGCTTCTATTACAATGTCAGTATTCTTGACAGATCCTGTCAGATCCATGGACAAGTTCAACCGACTTAGTGTGTCTTTAACAAATTTCTCTCCATCAGCAGGTTTATCCTGAAAAAATAAATTAACCAAATGAAATGTGAATTTATAAAACTTTAATCATACCTTGTCGGCCTTGTGGTCTAGGAGTTACATTCCTTGCTTCTGGTCTCAAGGGTCACAGGTTCAAACCTGGTTGGGATTAATGGATTTTTAAGATGGAAAAATTCAAGGTACACATCCTCTCAGCCACAGGTCCTGAGTCTGAAGATTTCTGGGCGTGTGAAAGCTTGTTAATTAATACAACCTTCTGCTGATGATGGAACCAGTTTCCAAAAGGCCTTCAGGTTTTAAAACATTTTAACCAAATTGAGGATGAAGTACTAATATTATTTAACTTTTACAGGAATTATCACTATGAGGTTTAATTTTACCATTACTAATATTATTATTTTATATTGCGATAATATCTTAATGGAATTTATTATGCATGTTATTAGTACAACCATACCTTGTAAAGCTTTTTTGCAACTCGTTGCAAACTTGTTTGAATTCCTGCTTGAGCTTTTTTGAGAGCATCTTCATTTACTTCAACTATAGTAACTTGATGTCCAGTTTGAGCAGCAACCTAAAAATCACATGTTATATTATTTATAAAATACCTAAGTATGCCTATAACAAGAAATCTGATTAGATACTAACATCTAAGACTTCATATGCAGGAAGTCACAGATTCAAATCCAGGAGCCACCTGATTGTGATCTCTTGTTGTTTTTCTCAGTTACAATTTAAAGAGTGGATTTTTATAATCACAAATTATACCATTAATCATAATTTCATAATCCATAAAAATGTTGTGTTATAATAAAGAATTTATAGACAAACAACATCAGAATTTATCCATTAGAGTTTTCGTCTGCTCTGTTAGATTCTACGTTTGGGACATATTGCATAATCAATTTTTGAAACTGGATTTTTTTTTTAAAATAATACATTTATTTACAAATGTTATACACAGTATTGACACCCGAATGAGCAAGTGCTCGTGCTCGGGCGCAGTTCAGTTACATGAATAATACAAATAGAATATATACATTTAAAGTTGGGGCCAGTTTCATTTTTACATAAATTATGACACATACAAATAAAAAGTAATGTATTGGGAATAAGACTTATTCTAACAAGAGAATTAATGAATGCAGAATGATATACATAAAATAATATAAATCATATAATGTAATGGATTATAACCAATAATATAGAAGAAAATAATTAGTTATATATTGATTTATAATAATATAAGCAAAAATAGATGCTTTATATTTATTATTTTAAAATATTCAAATGATTAATTTTATTCACTTAATTAATTAAAAATTATTAATTTAATTGCTTTTTTAAAACTAGCTGTGTTTAGTTTACTTAGTTCTGGATGGATCTAATTAATTCATTATATAATTTGGGTCCTAGATATCTACTATGTTTAGATCCAGAAGTTGTATAAATTTTGGAACATGTAGCAAAGAAGTAGTATTTTGTCTGGTACTGTACAAACTTCGATTGTGCTCTTTAAATTCGTTTTTATTTTTATGAAAATAAGTAAGCAATGTATGCTTGAATGTTTGTTTAATATTTTACACGTTGAGTTCTAAATAAATTAAATTTGTAGGGTAATCTAAGGTTTCTGCAAGCAGATTTTATGGTTCGTTTTTGTAGTAATGTTAAGGGAGAAAGAATAGAATTTGCGATTCCACCCCAACCTAATATTCCGTATTGGATTATCGATTGAACCAGAGCTAAGTAAACAGTTCGCAATACACACATTGGTAAATATAATCGAAGGATGATAAATTTGTGAATAGTTTTACGTAGTTTGTTACACAGCAAGGAGACGTGTTTGTCGTATCTTAAATATTGGTCTATTATAATACCTAGATATTTCACTTGTGTTGATATTCTCAAGGATGGACATGTGCAATAATCATTATTACAATGACATGATTAGTTCATTCCTTTTTTTAATGCTTGTAAAATGCTTCAATCTTAATATTTATATTTTTAACATTTTTATAATTCCTCTGATTCTGAAGTTCAAGTTCAGTTTGGATTGATGGATTTGAACTGTATACAATGGGGGTTGTTTCCTGAATGTGCATACTTAGTTTTTCTTTTTGGCTATGTTCTATTTAGTCCGCTTCCCTAATTTTTCCATGATGGCATCTGCACAGCTACTTATGTACACTTCCTTTACTTGGAAAGTGAACTGAGCAATTGTGAGTAAGTGTCTTACATTTTGGTTCTGTTGACATGGTCAGGAAGGCAAGTTTTGCCTCATCAGTACCACAGTTCTAAACAAGCATCGATGAACGAGTAGGAATGAGGCTTTCAGTCTATTGAACGTTTGCTAGGGTATGCGCCAATGGAGTTCTGTTCTTAGAAAACTTTATTAGCACTGTTGAAGTTATTTGTTAAGTTATGTAGGTAGGAAATAACACTATGAGGTTTATTTTAATTTATTTCAAGTTGAAGAAATATGAGGTGAGTCAAAATACAACTCAAAATAAAGTTATTTGTTTTCTGTTATAGTATGCATGCTGTATTTAATCAATTTTGAAAATTAATTGTCTGTATCACTTTGTCCTTGTGCAAATCCTCTAATGAGGAAAGTTTTATATAATAAACACGCTGGATCAATTGGTATGGTTTATCCAATACTTACGTTCTCGTTAAACATTTATTTATTTTTATGAATACTGTATTTGCATAACTCAACTTGGAATATTCATGTACCACCAATTATTACTGTATTGTTCATGTGCCCCAAATATTACCAGATTTACTCGTTATTTCATGCTCTTTTTACCACATTTTTGTGATTTAAAAGGTGGATGCATGAGGAAAGTTTCAGGGGCATATATTTCTAAGGCCAGCTTGTCTTGAACCTTCAGACATACAACATTTTAAAATTCCTTAACTATTGTACCAGGCATTAGAAAATTATGCTATTTGGGGGGGGAAAAGGAGAATACCGGCTGTTAATAGCCCAAAAGATAATGACAATCTTCACACGGATGCCAGGTTTAAGGACCAACTTACCACCTAGCAAGTAGTACTGCTTGCTATAAGACAGGAATTCTATACTTCACTAACTCAATGTGACATTAAAGTATGTTCAGTTGAAAACTAAAAAAAAAATTATTGTATTGTGTATATGTGTGAAATAAATGAGGATTTTTTAAAATTAATGCAAAAAATCGTGGTGCATGAATTATGCATGTAAAATTGGTATAGGCTATACTCAGTGGGATGGGGTTCATTAGTTATAGAGGATTATAGGTATATTCACAGTTGGGATAATTTCTGTTACCATTTTTTTCCATTGACACACCCTTCGTTCAATGGTAGTACACCCCAAAGTAATATGCACACATGGGGATGGGTACAGCTCATTAATTAGGGGCCTGTAGATATATTCTCAGTCGGGATAATTTTCCATCACCCATCTTCACTTAGAACTCATTTCATCTCAGTTGAAGCATGACCTCGGATGCGCAGAAGACGAGTTTCATCCCCTTGACTGCGGGTAGTCAAGGTATGGGTATTTACATTCAATCCCAAAATAGTGTACTGCAGTCTAAAAGATATTAGTTACATCACCTTACTTCTAAAACCTCCAAATTTAACAAATTTTTCAAGAGAGCATGTAAACATTGCATATTATTTTGTAATTATGTTAAGAAATAAGAACAATAGCAAGAGAGCTGGAGGACACGGAGTGGATGAAAATCCTATATAAAAAAAAGTCTTATTTTGAATATAAACATTCAAAACAGGACATTAAAAACATAGTTACAAAATAATAAGCAATGTTAAAAAAATATTTTTATGCTTTTCTGATAATTTGTTAAATTAGACTTATGCGGTTTTAGAAATAAGGTGGTGTTTACTGGAAGATTTCTCATATCTACAAGATCGTTGAATCGTCCAATACCTATCTCTTCTCTATAAACTAGTATACACACAATTTCCTAATTATATATCATACTGCTTCTTTGAACTCTGTGATATACATAAATTAGGCACACAATCTCTTCAGCACATTGTCTTCATCACACTACCCAACTAACTAACTCACTGGCTCTGTCAAACCCATAGGTTCATGGCCATGCAGACATAAGCTCTCCATACATCCCTATCATAAGCTAATGGTTTCTAATTATCCCCTGTATAATCTACTTCCCTCAAATCATGGATAATGTTATTCTCTCACCTAATTCTTGGTCTATTAACTGGGCATTTTTCTTTTGGTTTTCCTACAAGAAGCTTCCATACACCTCCTTCATCCCTTATATGTGCCACATGTCCTATCCATCACAGTCTATGGGGCTTGACTGTTCTTATTATTTTCTCAAAATCTTTTATAATTTCTCTTGCTAGAACATGGAATTATCTTCCATCTATATAAGAGACTGATAAATTATAACTTCTTTCAGAAACAAACTTTAATTTTCTTTATTCACTAACTGACAAAACATCTCACTAATAATATATTTAACAATTAATAATTTGTTATTCATTTATTTAATAAAAATAATATTATGATTTCTCAGTATTTCTATCTAATATTTTATTATTTTCTCTGTATTTTTTTATGTAGAGTAGATTGGAGCTGTTCTTCCTTTGTGTATATATTCTTTTGTTAGGTATTTTTAATTATCTTTAACTTTATGTATTATTGCCTCACTATGATGGTTGTCCATTTATATAGAAGCAGGTTCCCGCGACAATGCTTGACGATGATTAACATGCAGAATTCTTATAGTGGCAGTGGTCGGCATCTATGTATTTATAACAGCTGCAGGGAAACAAAGCAAGCCGTTGTACAACTATCATAGTGAGGCTACTATATTATTGTATGTATATGCCTCATATGTCCTGCGTGGGTACATGGCTCTAGCGAGTTCCTTAACCAAGCTAATTTAGTTATACTTATTAAGGTACCATATTACTGGATGGATGAAGGGCAAATAAATTTTGGACAGAAGCCTTTTATTCAGACTTGAGGTTCTTTTATGAACCTGAAAATGTTCAGTCTCAAGATCCACGGCTTAAAGTTGCTCCCAGAGGACTTGTACCATGGATTTTTCCATCTTAAAAATCCATTGAACCCTGGCAGATTTGAACCTGCGACCCTCGGGACTAGAGGCAAGGAACATAACCATCAGACCACCGCAGCCGACTATTGTACTAATATATCTTATTATTATTATTATGTTCTTCAGTTTGGCCAGATAATCATGTCGATAGATAACTGTGAATATAGTTATTAATTTAGGAGAAAGTGACAGTAAAACAGATGTTAGTTCTAGTTCTAATTCAAGTGATTCAGAAAGACAAATGTCGGGTGTGGAGCATTTGTAAAAAATATTGAGAACATAGTAATAGGAATTTCTCTAAGTAAATACAATAACATTTCCAATGACTTAATTATTTTAATTAAATCAGGTCTGAAAATTCATAATAATTAAGTTCTCATATCCAATGTAATTAATGTAAGTGTTGGGAATATTGCTTGGCTTAAAAATAATATCAATTAATATAAACATTAATAATGTTTAACAGATAAATTATTGGAATACATTAACTTTATTTTAATTTTCCTCCAGCTTTAAGGAATTGCACATGGTATACATAGTTGTCCAACTCACTTCCGACTCGAGGCTGATATTTTCATTACTAGTAATAACCACATTTTTGCAGTTATAGAACAAGCCTGCTGGCAGGGATTCTTACTTCAACCCCAACGGTTGCCTACGCGAGCATTGCAGGTCATGTTTCAACTTAGATGGAACAAGTTCTAACCCCCTTGTTCAGATTTCAAATATATAAAAATCATAAGCATGTCATAGTCAACCAGAACTAAGAGATCGAGATGATGTATCTATTCAATAATTTAAAATTAAGTTTTAAATTTAAGATAAAAAAATTATATTCTTTACCTGAGCAATTCCAGAACCCATTAAGCCACCACCTATAATTGTAACATTCTTAATTGCTGCTGTCATTGCAGATGATGACGAGAAACACCTATTCAGCATAAGAAAGGGAACAGCCATTTTAATGATTCTGAAAGATCCTGAAAGAATGTTTAAAAAGCCTTAAATATTAGTTACTGACAGAAGTAGTACTTCCTAAACAACTGCAAAATGTACATGAACAGTCTGATTTAAACTGGGTCTGATCAAGGTACAACAGTCAATTATTAGATAAGATTATTTGTTTTACTTTTATTATGTTTACAGTGACAAGCCTTCCTAACATGACTTTGCACACTTCTATTGCTATTTTTAGAATTACTTAATGTTGCTTTGTTCCTATATAATATAATTTAATATATCACTATAAGTACAATATAGTATTTAATTGAATATGTGCTTACCAGAAAACTACTTCAGTACTTAACTTTACAGTATATTTATCGGTTCTCTATGATATTTATATATTTTACTGGATTATATTTACGGTTTTTAAAATTTGTTGGTTAATAATTGCCAGTCCTGTATCAATCTGGATGATCTGGATCACATTGTGAAATATATGTTCCCAAATCAATGTAAATAATTTTTGTATTTGTTCTATTTATATCTACGGTTATAAATAAACAAATAGTTTACATAATGTAGAGAACGAAATTAGTTTAATGGTAAATGTATTATAATAATAGAATCAATATCTACAAAAAACATAAATTACAGAGAAATTTAATCCCAAAATAAAAATACCGCTCTTATGCCAACATTGCGAAATTGATCACATAAATTGAGACTAAATTAATGTTAAAAATATTATATTTAAAGGAAATTTAAATATTATATAGTGTAGAAACTATTCTAATAATTTCTGTTTTGTTTAGCAAATTGTAAATAATTTATTTATGATTATTACTTTTGCAGTTATGTTGGCGACATTGTTAAATCGAATGAAAGAAAACAATTCAGTGACTGAAACTTAAATCGAATTATAACGCGAAGAAAATTATATTTTAAATAATAACTGCTGGTAACATAAATAGTATTATTACATTAAATTTCTTTGCAATTATGGTTAATGTTATGAGAGGTATATTAGTTGAATGGTAAGCATTCTTTATCTATTGGAATAATTAAATGTAATATGATTTAGGTTATGTTTCCCTTACATAGTATAGGTGTTTGGAAGCTTTGTTTTATTTAAAAGAAAGGCATGTAATGTGAGCCGTATTAATGAACTCTACAATATCCTTTGTAGCTATTTTGTAGAACTTAGAAAAATTATTGTACAATTTTTCCGATATCTGTATTTCCATTGCCGTGAGTTCTTGTTCTGTGCATGAGGCATCTCAGAGCTTTATACTGCTCCTTAACAAATTTATTTTTGGCTTTATCGAAACCGGAGGATATAAGATCTCATGAGGTAATATTTTCGGAAAAACTGCACTTAAACTACTGTGAAATATTTTCAAAGTCCTATAGAATAACAGTGCGCATGCGCCAGAGTTTATGAGACTTGGTTGTTACACTTATCGGAAAAACTGCACTTAAACTAGCGTGAAATATTTTCAAAGTTCTATAAAAGAATAGAGCATATGCGCCAGAGTTTATAGAGCCAGCGATAACCTACAATCGAACCACATATCGATTATCAACCTCGATTACTATCCATCACTATGCAATTTAAATGACCAACATTTGCAATAAATCCCCAAATCTATGTTAAAAGATATATTAATAATATTAAAATTACCATACATTTATTAAAAATGGGTATACACTTACTTATCACTCCCTAACGCTGATCCAACCAATGATAAACCAAAACAGCGATAGAAAAATCGTAGACTAAGTAATACATCTGTGAAGAAAATAGCAGTTAGTATCACAATATTTTCTAACAGTGTCATAATATTGTGATTTGCATATTTAAATAAATACTTCAAAATTATCTAATATGTTATAAAAATTGTTTGAAAAAGTTTAAAATATTAAATAATGTTAGTAAATACAGAAGAAGAGCTATAGTTTACAACAATATAATTGAAAAATCAAGCGCTAGTAGAAGTGCAGTTGAGCCTACTTATCCTTATACAATAACATTTTAAATGAGACACTAGACGCACGAGTAATATAGTGTTTATTCATGTCACTCATTGGTTGTTGTCTTTAGTTGTTCTATGTCATTATTAACACTATATTGTAGATTTTTCTAATTAATATTAAAAAATACTATAATATATATATATATATATAGTTCACTGACCAACTTGGATCCCCAGATTTTGAAGATTGCAGAAAAATTTTAGTACCACCATTATTAAACTGAACTCCATTGTGTGACAGCCTATCAGCTGGCTACAGGTTTCACATCCACTTGTTAGAGAAGGATAATCATCGATATATATAAAGAGCATATATACACAATCTGGTTTTAGAAATGGTAGATCATGCACAGATAATATATTTGCATAACGCAAATATAGAAAAAAAAAGAGCTACTAACAGAGAGATAGATTTGCTTTTTGTCAATTTAACTAAGGCATTTGATACTATTCCTAAATTGTTATGGGGAAACTTTAGACAATTCTAACATTACCAAAAATTTAATAGAAGCTATAAAATCATTATACAAAGGATCAATTCCGAAAATAAAAGTTGGAAATCATATAACAGAGGGATTTACTATTACAAAAGGTTTAAGGCAGGGTTGCAGTTTATCTCCAACTCTATTTAAAATTTATCTGGAAAGAGTACTAAGAGACTGGAGGAAAACAATTTTTAAAAAAATGAGCATACCAATCCAAAATACACATGTATATACACTCAATTTTGCAGACGATCAGGTATTAATAGCACAAGACCATGATGACATAGAATATATGGCTAAAAACCAAAGAAGAATATGAAAAATGGGGACTTTACATTATAGAGAAAACTAAATATCTGTGTATAGGAGAAGAAATGGAAAATATGAATTTCAACAATGGAGAAGAACTAAAACCTAGTATTGAATGCACTCATTTTGGAACAAAATTAGACCATTCAGGTGATAACACAGTGGAAATTAAAAATAGAATTGCACAAACAAAACAAGCAATAAATGCTTTAAACTCTGTTTGGTAGAGCAAGAATATTACAAAAAAATAGAAAAATGCAAATATATCAAACCATAATTCAGAGCATTTTAACATATGGTGCTGAAGTTTGGCAAATTCCTACCAGGGAAATGAAAAGAATTTTAAGTACAGAAATGGATGTTTTAAGAAGATCAGTTGGAAAATCTAGAATGGATAGAATACGAAATAAAGAAATAAGGGAAATTATGGGTGTACAAGAGCAGCTGGACATTATAGAAAAGAAAATATTACAGTGATATGCCCATGTTAAAAGATTGCCTAAAATTATTATGGAATGGATCCCATTCAGGTGATAACACAGTGGAAATTAAAAATAGAATTGCACAAACAAAACAAGCAATAAATGTTTTAAACTCTGTTTGGTGGAGCAAGAATATTACAAAAAAATAGAAAAATGCAAATATATCAAACCATAATTCAGAGCATTTTAACATATGGTGCTGAAGTTTGGCAAATTCCTACCAGGGAAATGAAAAGAATTTTAAGTACAGAAATGGATGTTTTAAGAAGATCAGTTGGAAAATCTAGAATGGATAGAATACGAAATAAAGAAATAAGGGAAATTATGGGTGTACAAGAGCAGCTGGACATTATAGAAAAGAAAAGATTACAGTGATATGGCCATGTTAAAAGATTGCCTAAAATTATTATGGAATGGATCCCAATGGAAAGGAGGAAGAGAGAAAGACCAAAGTAAACTTGGATAGAAGGGGTACAAGCGGCTATGAATATCAGAGGATTGGAGGAAGATCAATGGATGGACAGAGAGGAATGGTGTTGGTTCTGGAAGACGGCGGCAGATGCCATGATACCAAATGATGATGATATGCAATCAAGTTATTGCTCTAAGGAGTGAGCTAGGATTACTCTACTCTCATAGGTGAGAGGCATGAGGTATGAGGAACAGATAAAGGACATAAGACAATGGTGGTTGCTACAACTGTGCAGAAGTAATGGTGTCATACAAATTGATTTGAATGAATAAATTGTTATTGGATCTCTTATTATATAGTCTTACAGCATCATTTTTTCGAAATTATATTATATGTAGAATATATTCATTATCATCACAGCACTACAGTCCCATATAAGCCTTGGCTTCCTTAAGGATTTTCCTCTAGAACTCTCTATTTCTGGTCACCATCCAGCAGTTCCTGATTCCAAGTGTTCTTAGATCAGTAACCACTCCATCCAGCCATTTTGATCTGAGACATACATCCCCCTTATGTTTCATCATGCACTTAGGAATTTCATTCTCATTTATTTTCACATTGCCCTGCCCATCGCAAGTAGAATATATGATCAGGGTTTTAAAAATCCGGATATTTTAATAAAACCCAGCCCATAAGGGTTATTTTGGGATTTTTAATAAAACCCAAAAAAATCTTTTTTTTTAAAAAAGAGGGTTTAATGCCACAGATCCCATATGTTTAAACACGTTGTTAAAAATTATCCTAAATATGTAGAAATACATCAAGAGAAACATTCTGAAATTCCAGAAAATATTATCTGAATTTTGGAAAATGTACTTATTTACACAAAAATGTGTTGCATATGCAGAAACAGCTGATATTTATTGAAAAAATATTTCTGATTCTGTGGAACTTTGGATAAACTTAATAGAATGTGCTGATCTTTCAAACGCATAAAGACAGCAACGAAGGATGAGTGGAGCTGTTTTACCAATACACTATCTTGCAATATATAGGAAAACAACAGTGTACCACAAGGTACATATCCAAATGATCAGAGGTAAAATTTTGTCGGCAATCGGATAAAATGTTTTTATATGCAGAAAATTATCTCTCTACATCGCAAGAAGTAACAGGCGCATACTTCAGCAGGTGGAAGTGGCTGAGAGAAATGTCTTCAGGAAGATTTACATTTTTGCCATTAGGATTCGCAAAACTGCTAAAACACTATTGTAACCAGGATTTCTTTCCAATACAGCATTCATTTTTCTTTTAACTTTTTCTCCTGTGTCTCCTCGGGAAGCGAGCACCATCCTCTTTGCATTCTCTATAATATCCATGGATTCAACTAGGGGACGTCCAACAGATTCCAGATCTTTAATAATTTTAGCAATCCAGCCAAAGTTGCTATCTATATAAGCGATATCATAAGCTAATTTGGAATAATTGTTAATTAAACAAGTTTTGAGCGTTTTCAACTGACAGAGCAGAAGTTGATGGAAATGAGTCTATAACAGATTTACCTTCCTGTAAATGTTCATTATATAAATGAACTGCTTGTATCCAAGTGCCCCAGTGAGTTAGCATAGGTTCTGGAGAAAGTGGAACGTCTGGTAATTTCTCCCTAAAAGCTTGTACACGTAGTGGTGCCTTCATGAACACTTTTTTTTGTACAAGAGATAAGTTGATTGACCTCAGAAAATATTAGCTCTTACAGCTTCTGCAACACATTGAAGTGAAGAGAACCATGCGAGGGTAAAACACTTTAAGTGCAGTAGCAGCTTTTAACATATATGATGCACTGTCTGTGCATAAAATTAGAACTCTTCTTTCTGGACACCACCTGGCCACAATATTTTAAGGCGTCGTTGACAAATTGAGCAATGGTGGAATGATTTGTGAAAGGTTGCAGTTTGCTTGCAATTAAGCATACTTTAGATGGAACATCAGCCGACAACTTCCCGACAATTAAATTTGCTACATACTGCCCCAAAACATCAGTTGTTTCATCTACTGAAATCCAGATGTAAGAATTGCTTATTTCTGTCCTAATGGTCTCTAGAGCTTCTTCATAGCAAACTCTAAGGTATCCTTTACGAAGAGTGGATTCGTCAGGAACTTAACGGCTGCAATATTTCTCCAGGAAAGTGTGGTACTTTGGTACTTAAATTTTGTTCTGAGGAATGTTTGCCACCATCATTGCTTGGCACATTTCTTTAAAAAACTCACTTACTGAATAATTTTGTTCCATCTGCGTCAAAAGAAATTGTGTTTTTGTTTTCTGCATTTGTTTATTTTTCGAATGAAACAAACTTCGAAGATGTTGTTCTAATTGAGATTTCATAGAGCACCCAATTTTTTTATCACACACTCGGCACAACACTACCATACCGTCTGTGGTGAAAGCATTGTCGATAGCTATCCACGATCTAAGTTTTTTAGATAACGATGATGCAGTCGGAGGCATTTTCATTTGTTTTCACTGACGTTTAACCACAGCAAGATATTGAGTAAAACTGAATAAACAGATGAAATTAGTAAGTTCGTACATTTTTATCTTTTATCTATCCTGAATTCTCTACTCGATCCTAAAATAACAAAGCGCTGGTAATCAGAGGAAAAAATATTTCAATTCTTGAAGTGTATTCAATTTTAAAAGAGTTACGGTATCTTTTAACAATATCAGAAGGTAATGGAACTTTGAGGGGGGTAGAGGGAGAGAGAGAATTATGTCCACTTAAAAATACACCCTGTTTGCATTAACCTGGTATCGTTCACGCTCTCACTCACACACAGTTTTGCCAAATCCTTATTTCCAACAGGCAAACTTATTTTAATACATTATTCGATTTTAAAAGCGTTACAAGATTTCCTAGAAAACCGTAAACTATAATGAGAGTTTGCATTAGGTTTCAATGTGGAATAGTCCATGTCATTCCTTTTTCCCCCATCTCTTTCTAAAATATTTGCAACATTATTAACAGGACAAAATATAGTGATGTACTGATATGGCTATGGCCTGTTCAGTCAGCTATGCCTCCTAACAGAATTTAGAACAAAATCATGCCAAATTTTACCTGTTTCATAGCATTGCACATAAAATTTTTTGAACTTGCATTTGAAGATCATTTTAGGTAAAAATATGTAGTATTATATGAAATACGTAGCATTGTGTCAAATATGCAACATAAAACTTCAGTATAAGATAGAGATTTATGTGATTCATCAAGATTTTTGGTTATTACGAATGAACATGTGAATAAAAAAATATGTAATTACATAAGAATCTGGACTCTAGTAATCAATAAATGATGAAAATTGAAGGCACCATCTACGGCCATCTAGAAAGAATGGAAAAAGATTGATGGCCCAAGAAAGATATGAAATTGAATTCTCTCAGGCAAATAAAAAAAAAGAGGAAGGAAGGAAGGCCGAAGGAAGAAGCAATGGAATGATGGTGTTTATTCAGCCATGCAGGACAAAAACGTATAACTTAATGATTGGCAGGACCATTAAGCATGGAAAAAATTAATCGGGAAACAACAACAGTTGTAACAAACTTGAATCATGAAGGCAAACTTTTTTTATTTTACAAAAAGAAATTAATTGTATTTACATTGTAACAAATAAATAAAAATCTGTAATCTATTTTAGTCAATGTAATCAAGTTCAGGATCTATTTCAAATTGTTTATCTAGAACACTTTCCTCAATAAAGAATTTATTTTTGCACCAAGATTTCACAGCAAATATGTTGTCAGTCCATCTATTGGCAGCCTCCTTCGCAACCTGTAACAAAAAAAAAATTATAATAAAAAAAATATGTAAATAAAAGTTTTTAATATTCTTGTCTTGTTAGTATATTTTGATGATGTAGTATTATTAGGTGATAGCAATCAGATACTAAAGGCCAACATGCACATTCTGTTGAGTAAAACTAAGAAACTGGGACTGGAAATAAATATCACTAAAACTAAATATATGGACATATGTAAAATAAAAATAAAACATGTAGAAATTCATTATGTAATGGAAATGGACAGTTAATGATAAATGAGGGAAATTTTGAAGTGGATGAATACAAATATCTAGGAACAATGAGGAATAGGAATGAGGTGGAAAAAGAAATTAAACTTGAGCTCAACTACGGAAACATATGCTATTATGAACTACAGGGATTCTTGTCATCCCAACTTCTCTCGAAAAATGTTAAAACTAAAATTACAAAACAGTTAATCTTCCAGTTATGTTATTTGGATGTGAAACAATAGTTTCTTACTTTAAGGGAGGAGAAAAGATTATAAATATTTGAGAATAAATTTTCTTAGAAAAATTTTTGGAGCAAAGAGATAAGAGCAGACAGGTGAATATATAAAATGGTTATTCTTACAGTTATATGGATGTGAAACATAGTTTCTTATTTTCGGAGGGGGGGGGAGAGAGAAAGATTATGAGTTTTTGAGAATAAAGTTTCTTAAGAACATTTTGGACCAAAGAGAAAAGAGGAGGCAGGTGAATGGAGAAGACTATTTAATAGTGAACACTACATGATCTTTATGGGAAACCAGATGTAATAAGAACAGTTAAGTTTCACAGACTATGATTGATAGGGCATGTGGCATGAATGGGGAATGAAAAAGAGGCATGAAAATAATTTGTAGGAAAACCAGAGGAAAAGCACCCGGAAGATAGGGTAAGAACGAGATGGGAAAATAACATTAATCATGGTTTGAAGAAGGTAAATTATACAGGGGATTAATGGAAAACATTAATTCAGGATAGAGATGTATACTTACTTACTTACTTACTTACTTACTCACTGGCACTATCGAACCCGTAGGTTCATGGCCGCACGGACATAAGCTCTCCATACATCCCTATCCTGAGCTAGCTTTCCAATCATTCCCTGTATAATCTAATTCCCTCAAATCATAGTTAATGTTGTTCTCCCGCCTCATTATTGGTCTACCAACTGGGCGTTTTCCTTCTGGCTTTCCTACAAGAAGTTTCCATGCACGTCTTTCATTCCCCATACGCGCAACATGTCCTGCCCATCACAGTCTATGAGACTTAACTGTTCTTATTATATCTGGCTTCCTATAAAGACCATGTAGTTCATTGTTATGTAGTCTTCTCCATTCACCTGTCTGTTCATCTCTCTTTGGTCCAAAAATTTTCCTAAGAACTTTATTCTCAAATACTCGTAATTCCTTCCTCCCTTAAAGTAAGAGTCCATGCTTCGCACCCATATAATATAACTGGTAGAATAATAGTTTTATATATTTTCAGCTTAACGTTTTTTGAAAGGAGTTGGGACATCAAAAGTCTCTGCAATGCATAATAGCATGCATTTCCAGAATTGAGCCTATGTTTAATTTCTTTGTGCATCTCATTCCTATTTGTGATTATTGTTCCTAGGTATTTGAATTCAGCCAATTCCTCAAAATTTCCCTCATTTGTCATTAGCTGTCCATTTCCATTATATAATGTATTTCTACGTGTGACCATATATTTAGTTTTACTGATATTTACTTCCAGTCCTAATTTCTTAGTGTTAGGATAGAGATGTATAGAGAGCTTAAGTCTGTACAACTATGAATCTATGGGTTTGGTAATGCCAGTGAGTTAATTAAGTTGGTTATATCTCTGCCTATGTTACTTTTTTTCCCTTAATTGAAATCTTCATTACATACCTCTGTCTGTGCTTTCATTTTATCCAGAACTTCAGGATCAGAATCTTGATATTTTTGTATTTCTTTTAATAAATCAGCTTCTTTTGTCTTTAGCTCAGCTAATTTTTTCAATATCTCATTTCGTTCATCAGTTGGTTCTCTTCCTACTTTAGCAGCGTCCACATTTTCCTTTACTGTTTTCAGTTTCTTTGTAGCCGATTCAAGTTTTTCTGTCAAGGTCTCAAGTTGCCTTGTTTTTGCATGTTTAGCTTTGCTATAAGATAAGAATTATTTTAAATTTATCATTCAACTTTTCTTGTATACTGAACTCAAAAGAAAAATGTTTAAAGTAGCAAACACATAGAACAGAGTGATTCAGAATATGGCTATACGTTTGATCGCATTTTGTGACGAAAATATTATTTGTTGAGGAGATGGACCTTTCAGGTGAATATTCCATAATTTTATATTTTAATTTTGAATAATACCTCAACGGAACACATCATGAATCTTATAAAAGAAAATATTATTAAAGGAAATATGATGTATTATATTGGAAAGGGAATACTTCAAATTACCACAATAGAATGAAACAAAACAAATCACTGCTCACGTGCAGCTTGGCAGGTTGATTTTTGTGGGCTAGTGTCGAATGCCTCCACAATTCTCTTCGTTGTTTCTGCATCCGTGTTAATGCGAGGCCTTCCAGGAGGTTTGATTTTCTGCATCCTTCCATTTCCAGCAGTCATTTTCTCCACTTCCACACAGTCGACGGCTGCAATGCTATGTTAAACTCACGTCTTGTGGCCTCACGATCATTAGCATATGTTATTGCCCATGTAGCAATTGTAATTTGCTGTTGCATATTCAACACTATTTTGACTAATGACGTAAGTTCTACACTGTTTTATAAATTATATTGAAGAGAAAAATTCTCGCCTAGATCGCAACTCGCCTCGGCAGCCCAGTTGCAGAGCATTCGGCCCGGCAAGCCAATGCCCCGGGTTTGATCTCGGTCCAGGCGAAAATCCCTCTCTTCAAATATAATTTATCTCTCAGTGAGAAATGTTAAATCAGCTTCAAATATAATTTATCTTTCAGTGAGAAATGTTAAATCAATAATAAAAACATCTACACTGTTTTGTTTTATTCCATTTTTGTAATTTGAATAATTGCCTTTCCAATGGTAATTTCATATTTCCTGTAATGGTAATATTTTCATCACACAATGCGATCAAACGTATATCCATATTTATGATTCACCCCGTATGTTAAGATGCATTAATCATAAGAATTAGCTCTTAAGCTTGCCTCCATTTCACCGAATTTTGAAATAATATATCTATTGAGGTTGTTCTCATGAAAAGTTTTTGAAAAATGCTTATAAATCTTTTAACAATCCTTACTTAGTAGACACTGAAAATGACCATGACAAAAATTAATATATATATATATATATATATATGTGTGTGTGTGCGTGTGTGTCTATTAATGCTCTGGGAGCTGCAATTTTTGTTTTTTTTCTAACCAAATTCATTATTTAGTAATCAATTAATAAAAGTAAGGTTGAGTTTGTTAATCAGCAAATCGGACCATTACATGTGGGGGTTCACCTGAAGCAAAAATTTAAAAATTGCAATAGCAGTCAGTATTTTTTATTTTTCACAGTGAAATTTAGTTTATGTTTTATTTTAGGAAGTAATATTTTGAGGTTCTTTTAATCAATTTCTTTTTGAGACTGGAAACATCTTACATCAAATTAATGTTGATATTTCCAATCTCAAAAAAACTTGATTTAGTATATGTCTTTAAAAAAATGAGAAAGCTATTTAAAAAAATCATGGAAAACTGACCATCAGGAGTGGGGTGTTTATCTGAAAGCTGTAATTTAAAATTTACTCCAGCAACCACCATATTTGTTTCTTTGTAATGAAATTGTATAGCCTATATATATATATATATATATATGGCAGTGAAGACAGTGTTCTCGCGACATCTAGTAATAATGGAGAGTATAATACATATATAAGAAAAATAAGCGTTTGAATTGGATTCGCCTGGTAGTGTAATGGATATCACGCTGAGGTACAGACTCAGAGATCCGGGTTCGAATCCCGTCCAGGCATTTATTTTTCTCATCATACCATATTAAGCTTGCATTGCTCAATGTTAAATATTTAATTATAACATCGATAAAGCGTCACTGCTATTAAAGTAAAATAAATATTCTCTTTAATTTGCTTACTTGATAAAGTCAGCTACTAGATGGCAGTGAAGACAGTGTTCTCGCGACATCTAGTAATAATACATATATAAGAAAAATAAGTGTTTGAATTGGATTCGCCTGGTAGTGTAATGGATATCACGCTGAGGTACAGACTCAGAGATCCGGGTTCAAATCCCGTCCAGACATTTATTTTTCTTATCATACCATATATATATATACACACACACACACAATTTAATTAACAAAGTAAAGATATATATTCCATAAATAAACCAGCAAAATCAGATGTTAAATTTGACTTACTAATGTATATGATTTACTTATGGAGTTCCTGCATGATTGACTTTTTAAGAGTTCTCAAAAGCTTATATAAAAAATCTAATTAATTTATCATTGAATGTGAAATTTATATCAGTTATATTATATGGATGCGAAACATGGTCTCTTACTTTTAGGGAGGAAAGGAGATTACAGGTATTTGAGAATAAAGTTAGGAAAATTTTTGGACCAAAGAGAGATGAACAGACAGGTGAATGGAGAAGACTGTATAACAATGAATTACATGGTCTTTATAGGAAGCCAGATATAATGAGAACAGTTAAGTCTCGTAGACTGCGATGGGCAGGACATGTGGACAAATGGGGAATGAAAGGCGTGCATGGAAGCTTCTTGTAGGAAAACCAGAGGGAAAACGCCCCAGTTGGTAGACCAAGAATGAGATGGGAGAATAACATTAACTATGATTTGAGGGAAGTAGATTATACAGGGGATGATTGGAAAACATTGGCTCAGGATAGGAATGTATGGAAAGCGTATGTCCGCATGGCCATGAACCTACAGTTTCGATAGTGCCAGTGAGTTAGACTTAGTTAGTGAAATTTTATCTAATAAGATTTTCTTTTTGTTAATATTTACTTTATAAATAAATAAATATATATATATATATTTATTTATTTAATCAATTGAGTTGGTGTTTACTTGATGAAAATCCATATTTATTTATATATATAAATTTGTTAAATTTGAAAAATCGGAGAAATAAAAAACTTCAATAGTATTTTTTTTTTAAAAATCACACTCAAAATCAGTATGAAGTACAGTTGGTTCCTGTAAGATAGGTCAATCTGTTAGAGCTCAGTGTTAAATTGCTTTTTAAGATTTATTTATAACTTAATATTTTTAGATAGAATCATCTTAATTAATCATTAGAAATATCCCCTCATTTCATATTTTGTCTTCTTTTTTTAGACCAGTTTTACAATAATTTTTCATCGTCTGTATTTCACAAACTGTTGTTCTGTCATCTGTCAGTAGACTGATGAACCTCCAAATCACATTTCTTAGGAATTTCAAAATTTATTAATTTCTGCATCATATTGAAAGAAAGGCTACATTAATAAAACCTAAAGAGCTCACAGTTAAAAAAAAAAGAATCTACATTAAAAAAAAGAGAAGGAGAAGATAATGAATTTTGAAATTTCCAGAGAATGTGATTTGATTTAGGGGTTTATTGATCTACCAACAGATGGAGGAAAATAGTGCATCACTGTGACAGAACAACAGTCATGAAAATATTGATGATGGAATAATTATTCCAAAACTGGTCTAAAATGAAAGATAATATATGAGGCGAGGTGATATTTTTAATACATAATTATTAATACTTCTTAGTGTTATTTCTTAGTAAGTTTAAATGAAAGAATTGTCTTACCTTGGAAATGCCCAAAAATATACAGAAGTACCAATTTTTTCTGTATCGACCAAGCCATCATCAACTAAATTTTGAACAACATCTTTGACAGATTGTGCAATAATTCCTTTTTCTCTTGGTGCAATCTTTTCTAGTTCCTGTCAAATTAAATAATTAATATTATTGTATGAAATGTATACTATGTTTTTAAATATTGTTTTTATAGATGCTTTAACATCTAAGATCATTGTGTCTACTTTTTACATTTAAAAAATTATATTATAAAAATGGGTCCTCATAATGAAAATGCAAATCTAGCATTTGCAACACACACACATTCTACTAAATAGCACTAAGAAACTGGCTGGAAGTAAATATCAATAAAACTAAATATATGATCACACATAGAAATATATTCTTCTTCTTCTTCCTTCCAAGTATTAGGCCAAGGCCTGTTACGATCCTATAGAAAATTTTCCCTCCAGCTTTTCATAGGACGGCCCAGTGATCTTCGTCCTCTTGGTATATAATTATAAACACGCTTTGGGGATCCGATTTGAACTCATTCTTTATATAATGGAAATGGACAGTTAACGACAAATAGGGAAAATTTGAAGAAGTTGTTGAATTCAAATACTTAGGACTAATAATTACAAACAGGAATGAGGTGCAGAAAGAAAATAAACATAACCTCTTCTTCTTCTTCCTTCCAAGTATTAGACCAAGGCCTGTTACGATCCTATAGAAAATGTTTCCTTATAGGAAATTCTCGTATAAGACTTGAAAGCATAATAATAGTCCCTTCAATTGGTTGCTGGCCAAAGGAAGGCAAGACCAGTGATGGGGCTGCCATCTTATAGCCTCTGGTCAGGCATTTGGAGAAGAAAAGAAAATAAAGGAAAGAAGAAATGGAAGAAAGGAACGACTCCCTAGCCCTCGGATGCCCTAATAGCGTCGGGGTCGAAAAAACAAGAGTTAACCAAGAGAGGTTAGATAGTAAAGTTAAAAGAGTGCAAAACACAAGTAAGTGGAAGAAATGTTTTGCACAGCTTGAGCACCTTGTGGTCGCCAACCACATATCCCCTAGATGAGGACCCCTGAGGATTAAACATAAACTTTATACATCTCACCTCATTTTATGTTTTTTTAGAGAAGTTAGGATGGCAAGATCCTGTAATGTATAATAGCATGTGTTTCCACGTTTGAGGTTTAAACATAACCTCAAACGTGGAAACACATGCTATTATACATTACAGGGATCTTGCCATCCTAACTTCTCTAAAAAAACATAAAATGAGGTGAGATGTATAAAGTTATTTTCGACTCATTTATAAATTGTTAAATGCCTCATAATCTTAATTCCTATCTTAGGATTTGTATTAAAATATATAAAACTGTTATTCTTCCAGTTATATCGATGCAAAACATGGTCTCTTACTTTAAGGGAGGAAAAAAATACAAATATTTGAGAATAAAGTTCTTAGGAAAAGTTTTGGACCAAAGAGAGGCAAACAAACAGATGAATGGAGAAGACTAGTTAATAGTGAGCTACATGATCTCTATGGAAACCAGATGTAATAACAGTTAAGTCTCGTAGACTGCAATGGCCAGGGCATGTGATACAAATAGGGAATGAAAGAGGGACATGGAAAAACTAGAAGCAAGATGGCCAATAGGCAGACCAAGAATGAGGCGAGAGAATAAAATTAACCATGATTTGAGGAAAGTGATAGGGGGTGATAGGGTGTCTATTTTTTTATATATTTTTAATAACATTATGAAATGGGTCCTTTGCCAACCTAAAATTTGACTTGATGACTGAGGAAAACTTGGAGAAAATCTCAGATTGGTGGCACTGGGGTTGAACCCAAGGCCTCCTAAATGTGAGTCTTAATATATTGAGTACCGGTTTTAATTGTACTGTTTAGATGTCAGTTCCCAACTACAAGTATTTTTAAATCTAAACTATTAAAATGCATGAAAACTTTAAAAAAATCATATGTTCACTCAACATTAAATGGATTTTTATGAAACTTGCAAGGATGGATGAGGAAACCCAGTAAAACTTTATAATTCATATAATAATAAACAGTTAACAAAAATCCATGGTTATGAGAACGAGGAAAAGCTCGCAGCTTTTATCTGTTATCATTTATTTAGTGACAAGCTTTCTTATTTGAAATGTTGTGACTAAAGTCACTATTGCCCTCATTATTAGTAAAAATATTACTATGTTCATGAGCTACCATTTTCAAAACGAGAGACAGAGGGGATATCAGAGTCTGGAATCATAAAGGCTGGATTGGAATATTTCAAGGACAAATAATGGTACATAAGGGCTAACAAAATTTACAAAAAAAAATCTAATTTTCCCTCATATTATAGCTATACATACAAATAGTCATCATCATCATCACTCCAGGGATTAGGCAATTGCCCGTTCCGACTTCATAATGCATCAGCCCAACGTCTTCTAGGTCTTCCAACATCACGTCTTCCTCTTGCTTGATAATTTCTTGCTAACAATGGATATCTCTCCTTACTCATTCTATCCATATGATCAATCCATTTCTGTCTGTAATTCGTGACCTTATCCAATAAAGGCTGTACTTTCAATTCTTCTCTTATATCCTCATTTCTTATTCTATCAAGTCTTGTACATCCTTTAACTTGTCTTAGGAACCTCATCTCCGCCGTCTGTATTCTATCCTTCTGTTTTTTCATTGGTGCCCAAGTTTCACATCCATACAATATTGTGGGAACCGCCATAACATTATACATTTTTATCTTTGTTTCTTTTCTAACATACAAATAGTTTAAGATTTAATTTAAAATGTTTTATACCTCACCTCATATCCAGTCTTCTAATTATACCGGTTTCAAAGATTAGGCAGCTTCATTTTCATTTCTTGTTGACTGACCGACATAAATCAGTCGACAAAAAATTACTGAAAATGAAGCTGCCTAAGCTTTGAAACTGGTATAATTAGAAGACTGGATATGAGGTGATGTATAAAGCATTTTAATTTAAATCTTAAATTAAACCAATGGTCACCCCCTGGAAGAAATAAACATGGCAGACCAAGATGGAAATGGAAAACCTACGTCAGAACAATAATGGAGGATAGGAATTTGGAAGAGGGAGATTGGAATGATAGAGATATGTGGAAACTGAAGACGGCAAACCTATAAGTGGGGGGGAAAGCGAAGAAGAAGAAGAAGAGAAATTAAACCTCATAGTGATGTTTCCTATAAAAGTTCAATACTAATAGTTATTGAAATAAATAATAAAATACAATTTCTAACAGAACAAGACAGTGTATGGCATATGCTGATGATGTCATAACAACAAGATCATTGGAAGTACTAATTGAAGTCGTAACATGATTGAGACAAATGCCTTACAAATGGGACTAAAGATTAATGTTGATAAACGAAATATATGACAAATGAAATGGGTAATGTAGGACTGAAAAATGGTAAAATAAAGAAACACCAGGCATCCAAATCTCAAGAAGAAAATAAAATACTTTATTATTTGTAGATGACCAGATAATCATCTCACAAGAGAACTGTCAACCATTGCATGCTGAAACCTACCTTGAAATTTCTCCCAGAGAAGTGGTATGATGTATTAAGGCCATGTCCAAAAAAATATCTGCCATTTTAGTTGCAAGGCACATAAATCAAAGCTAGAATCCAGCAATTGCAACCCACTGTATGGAGCAGATTGACTCCCTGTATGAGTAAAGAGCAGAGTGGAGTGAGGTGAGACATGGCACAGATGGCAGATAGTGAGGATTATGTAATCTATTTTAATAAATCACTGACGATGGGGCTAAGAAAAGCTCTAAAACATATGTTCGACAAAAACAACTCTAAGAGGTTTTAATTATTATGTAATGTACCAATTCACAAATTGTGTTGCCTTCCCCACAGTTTAAATGAGAGACTTAGTGCTGGATTTGAATGCCTTGCAGTTAAAAATGGCAAATGATTTTTTAGACACAGCCTAGATACATCGCAATGGAAGAAATTTCAAGGTAGATTTCAGCATGCAAAGGTTGACAGTTCCTTTGTCGGACACAGAAGATAATTTACAGAAAGATACATTTAAACTAAACAAAGTAGCAAAAGAATATGGATAACAATCTCCAGAAATAAAGTACAATCAATGGCATTTAAAGGTACACATCCAATGAGAAGCAAAATTGTCATTAACAATAAAATGATAAAACAAGTGAATATATTGAACTATTTAGGAAACTTAATATCATATGAAGGAGAAAAGGATATCAACAAGTTAAATAACTTTACAAAAAACAAACAGGAGTAATAAACAATGTATTTAAACCAAAAACAATATTAAAGAAAACAAGAATAAAATTATATAATACCTTGGCAATTCCTACTCTTCTAAATGACAGTGAATCATGGAGTATCAAAGCAGGTGATTCCTCAAGAATAAGATGAAAAGAGATTAGGTATATGCAAAAAGCAGCAGAATACAAATGGTCAGACTATAAAACTAATAAAGAAATAAACTAAAATTTACTCCATTGTTAGAAAAAAATACAAAATTACAAAATTGAGTGGTTTGAAATATCGATAGAATGGCAAATTACAGACTACCAAAAATTCTGAAGTTCTACAAACCAATTGGGAAAAGACGAAGAAAATGTCCAATCAAAAGACCTCTGGACTAAGCCTAAAATGGGACTGGAACCGGCCAATAGGTGGCTTAACTCCATGGAAGGAAATGATGATGTAGGACTGGCTGCTAATGAGATTTTAATTGCTATGATAAAGTTGGGAATTTTAAATATTTAGAAATTTCCATTACTTCAGGAAATGTAATTGAGGAGGACATAAAAGTAAAGTAGTACACACTAATATTTAATTTTAGGAAGTTACATTTTGAGGTTATTTTAATTATATTATTTTTGGTCTGGACATCTTACCTCAATATTATTGTACAATAATACTGAGGTAAGATGTCCAGACCAAAAATAATATAATTAGTACACACTAATCATTGCAGAAAGCTCTCATTGACATCCTGACTGGAAGATGTAGCCTATATAACTAAAGACATATTAGAATATATAAAACAATTATTAGACCAATCACCCTCTATGGAAGTGAGGCTTAGAAACTAACAAAGAGAATCAAATTATATCAAAATTGTGAGGAAGATATATGGAATTAAATAATCAATTGAGTTGGTGTTTACTTGATGAAAATCCATATTTATTAATTAAATCAAAATTAAATAAAAATAAAACGTAAATATGAAAATCAAATAAAACTACATTTTATTTTTATTTAATTAATATATATGGAATTAATAAATAGTTAGATTTTTACGACTCACTTCATAATTATAGATTTCTTGAAGACTATAGTTTTGTAAAAATCTTAACTATTTATTAATTAAAATAAACCTCATAGTATCACTTCCTTTAAATATTAAGAAACTTGACAATGGAGAATAAGATAATTGAAAATACAATATAAGTCATCTGATATTGTAGCTGAAATTAAGGCCTGGAGATTATAATGGTTGAGACATATTATAAGAGTGTAAGAGGACCGCATTCCAAAAATAATCTTGAATTAAGATTCAGAAGGTCAATGTAATGTGAGACAACAGAAATTGAGATGGTTGGATTATGTGAAGGCAGATTTGAGAGCTCTACGAGTTACAGGATGGAGGAATAGAGCACAAGACAGGAGACAATGTAGATTATTACAAAGGAGACTAGCACTATAAAGCCATAGAAGAAGAAGAAGAAGAAGAATAGTCAGCTAGTCAAAAAAGTACAGGGTTATCTTAAGAGATGTCGTGAAAAGCCACTATGTGTGAAACAGGGAATTTTTATATTCTGTACACTCTTGTAACAAATGCTATTGTTGGAACCAATTCACTCAGTAATATAATTATTTAGTAAAATATTTTTATGTAACAACATCCTTACCTTCAACTGAAAAAATTCCTTTTTCTCATAAAATAATTGCAGCATTCTGTTTCTTTTTTCATCTGCACTTACTCCCTTCCGTTTAGACATGATTCAATTGACAGTCTGAAAAAAAAAATATCTTGTTGCTCTAGGGAGTTAGCTTGGGTTGATCTGCTCTCTTTGACAGAGGAAGGGATGCAACAGACAGGAGTCATGAAGACATAGGCAGTGCCTAGAACTAATGCTGTCATACAAATTGACCTAAATGTATTATTATTAATATTATAGGCATTACAGTATATTTTTAGAAATTATATATAGTTTATTTTATAGTCCTACATATACTTTTATCATTTAATTAACTAACTCACTGGCACTATCAAACCTGTAGGTTCACAATATATTAGTATTATTCAATAATAATTTTTTTTTATTATTCCGGCTTTTACAATGAATCTACATTTTTCCGGTACCTATGTTCACAGTTAACTACACATTTGTTTCAACACATTTTTCCATTCTTGTCTGTTCATCCATATATCTTCTTCTATTTCCCATTCCCTCTTAGTTTCATTGATTCCCTGAATCCACATAATATTTGGTCTACCCTTCTTTTTCCTTCCCTGTGGTTCCCAATCCATGATTATCTTAGGTAGTCTTCCTTCTTCCATCCTTCTAATGTGTCCGTACCAATTTAATTGTTTCTTCTTTATAAAATCTAATATTGAATATTGTACCTGCCATTTTTTCTTAATAATAATAATAATAATAATAATAATAATAATAATAATAATAATAATAATAATACCATAAAATTTACTTCCATATTTCACATACTTTTTTAACATATTTTTGTGATCTAAAATGTGGATGCATGATTTATGTGCAGAAAGTTTCAGGGACGGTAGTGTACTGGATATGCTTACAGGAAAAAGTTTTTAGGGCAAAACTGGAATGTACCACACTTTATTTATTTATTTACTTAACCAGAGAAATAACAACATACAATTCTATATTATCTGTTGTCTTTCTCACAAAATATATATCCAAAGTCAGGCTTTTGAAAACTATGCTATTTGGGGGGAAAAAAAAGATTATACCAAAAGAATGCTGGCCTTTATTAATAATTTTATAATAGTAGCACAAAAGATAATTGATCATATGTGCATGGATGCCAGATAAAGGACTTCCCTACTATTCCAACAGGCATTCCTGCTTGCTATAAGATGTAAAACTTATTAAAGAGAATTCCATACTACCCCAAATCAATATGATAGTAAAATATGTTCAGTTGAAAACTAAAAAAAAAAATTGTATTGTTGTACATGTGTGAAATATATGAGAAGAAATGTTTCTTTTTAATTTAATGCAAAAAAATTGACTTTTTGTGACAAAACTTAGTATATGCTATTGCAATAAAATGAAGGAAGGTATTCTCCATAAATCAGTGAAATCTGACCATTAGAAATGGAGGTTTACCTGAAAACTGAAATTAAAAATTCACTCTAGCATCTGCCATGTTTGCTTTGTTGCAATGTATCTGTATACCATGCAATTTAATTACACCTTAAATTTGCAATATATCATTGAAGATACCTGTACATTCTACCTATCTATAATGACCTAGCCTATTGTTGAGTCATAGCCTCTCCTTTGTAAAGAGTTACTAGACAAAATTAATTTTTAGTTACCTTATTTGCACATTGATGTCGTGAATAGCATGTGGTCAACACACCAACTCAATGAGACAATCTGTACATTGGTTCGATGTATTTAATATTTTTAATAAAGAAATAAAAAAGATTAATTAGTAGAATTATTTAAATTTGTGTCAGATTATATAACATTATGCATAGGTAATTTACTTATGCATGATTGTTTTCACATTTTAATAAGCTAGAATAAGAAATTGAGTTTCTCCAATTTAAGGGTTAACAAAAGATATTCCATAAACCAGGAAAATTGGACCATAAATTTGACTTGCTGAGGAATCCATTTAGTTTATGCAGTTCCTGCGCGAGGGATTTTATTGTTGTTGTTGCAGATTACAACTGTGTTGCTTCACTGTTCCCAATTTCCATTTCTTTCTGTCTAAGCTGTACTTCTCTTGCAATCCCCTTCCTTTCATAGCTTCCTGGATATTGAATGAAATTTTTTTCAGTCTTCAAAGATTATTTATGCAGTTTGTGGTAACATATGTAAATATTATTTGGATTTGCAGTGATCATGCTATGAAACAATTCTTGCTACATTTGGACGAAACTTTGGCTTTGGGAAAGAAGTTTATCATCCAAGATTTAGACGAGACTCATTTGTTTATATCAACGGATATCCTTGATACATTGCAATCTCGCGTTGACGATCTTATGGATCAGATCAGTTTCCCTCTGGCTGACAAGGGATTGTAAATTATTATAACATTGATACAATTATTTTAAATATTATTAATATTAGAAATCAAACATGGCAACATCAAGAGAATCCAGTCGTATAAAAGATGCGAACCAGAAGAAAGTATGGGATGAAGCTGCTCGCAGAAGGCGAATCAGAAAAGCATTGGAAGCTTTGGAACAAGATAACTTCCATGATGATCCACATGCAGATTTAGGTGAGATAATATTTTTTTATAATAAATATACACTAAATCTATTCATGTAGACTTTCACGGCCGGAGTTTCTATGATGATCTTGATGAAGATTTTCGGGCTGTAGGCCATGGTCGTGAGGCTTGAGGATGCTAGACGCAGTCTCTGGCGAAACATCGGGGAACTACAAGCCTCACGACCACGGCCGACAGCCCGAAAATCTTCATCAAGATCATACACTAAATCATTTTTTGTATTAGCAATATTCCACAATACAGTGTTTCTCCTTCAATCCAAAGTGATTTGTTGCCAAAGGTTTCTATCTAGAGCATCTTCTTCCCTCAAATCTCTAGCTTCCATACTTCATATTCTCTAGGTCTGTCTCTTCCAGTTCTTCCATTAGCTTTCCAATTAAGGATCTTCTTTGGTAAAATCAAATGTTTTACCTCTCCTCATACAAATCTTCTAAGTAAATCGCAATTTCGAGACCATCTTCAGTACTATTTTGGCAACTGATGTTATGTCGATTGGAAGAACTCTTATTTTTCTGATCGACATAACATCAGTCACCAAAATAGTACTGAAGATGAGACCGTCATGGTCTCGAAATCGCTATCTACTTAGAAGATTTGTATGAGGAGAGGTAAGAAACATTTGATTTTACCATAAATTAAACCTCATAGTGATTAATTCCTGTAAAAGTTAAAAAATCTTCTTTGGTATTCTCTCTTCCATTCTTATGAAGTTCCATACCATTTCAAATGCTTTTCTTCTATTTTTTTATAATTTTTTTTTTTTCAACTTGCATAATTTCACTTATTGTGCTGTTTCTGACCTTATCCCTTCTTGAAATTCTTGTTGATTCCTCCAAAAATCCATTTCTACTGCTAACAGCTTGTTGGTGATGCATGGGTATAGACTAGACTAGACTAGATAGTGAAGTTATTCAGTAACATGTAAGTTTTTCATATTAATGGAAATACTTTACAACATGTGACAAGAACATTTTTTTTTTTAAGTTCCACCACACATCATGTGCATGTGCCAATAGAGGCAAAGTGGTTTATGCTATGGAATCACATATACACGATAATTGAACTTGCATTGCCAATGAACTTAAAAGCTAACCTAATGCAAAATAAGTACTCTAATCTAATGCAATTTAAGTACTCTAACATGTGAAAGAATGCATGCTGATTTTATTTAGTGTAAGTTAATTAGTACAGACTCCTCTATGTTGGCTGCACTGGAACACAGAATATTCATTAAAATCAATATGGTACTTCATGTAGTTAAATATCATGAAAAAATATATTCAAATTATTCTTCTTCTTCTTCCTTCCAAGTATTAGGCCAAGACCTGTTACGATCCTATAGAAACCTTTCCCTCCAGCATTTCATAGGACGGCCTAGAGATCTTCGTCCTCTTGGTATATAATTATAAACAGCTTTGGGGATCCGATTTGAACTCATTCTTTCGAGATGGTGTTTCCAATTTAGTTGGTACTGTTTAATATATTCCAAAATTGGCGTAGTCTTCAATTCTTTTAAGATATTGGTGTTCCTTTCCGATCCCATCTGGTGTAACCCGCTGTTCTGCACGTGAATCTCATTTCACAAGCCGTTATTCTGCTTTCATGTTGTCTTTTTAGTGTCCATGCTTCACTACCATAGGTCAACACTGGTCTAGCCAAAGTGTTACATAAACATAATCTGCTGTTTTTTTGTACAAGGGATGGTTTCATAACTTGACTAATAATTCCCAAACTTTTATTATAACTAGTAATTTTTTCAGGGATATCCTTTTCATTCCAGATAGAGAGATATATTCAAATAATCATTGTAAATGGTGGGAAATAATTTGAAAAATGAAACCCTAAGAATAAAATTTGACAGGAATTAATGAAGTAATTTAAAAAGTCATGTCACATGTTGTAAAGTTTAGCCTAATGTTTACATGATAATTAATTAACATTTCAGTGATGAGCAAAAAAGTTCCAAAATTTCAAGAGACGCTTGAATCTAGAGGAGGACGAAAGAAGAAAACTAGAAGTGCTGAATATTATAAGCAGAGGTAAGACTATATTCAGCATGGCCCAGAATTCAATGGCTAAAATTGGAGGGAATGCACAATGAACCCAAACATTTTGATATAAGAAAAGTAGGGTCTATGGGTTCAAAATAAAGCACAGTAGCATAAAATGTGCATTAGAGGATAAAGTTGTACAACTAAGTGGTATTAATAAGCTATTAGTATTTGCAGATGTATTATTATTATTATTATTATTATTAGGCGATAGCGAGCATATACTAAGGGCCAATACACATATTCTATTCAGTAACTAAGAACTTGGGGCTGGAATTAAACATCGATAGAAATAAATATATGATACATAGAAATACGTAATGACAAATGAAGACAATTTTAAAGAAGTGGCTGAATTTAATTACCTAGGCACAATTATTACAAACAAGAATGAGGTGAAAAAAAAATTAAACATAGGTTCAATTCTGGAAATGCTATTGCACATTATCAGGGAGTCTTATCATCCCAACTTTTCTAAAAATATATATATATAGTCCACTGCTGTGGTCTCGAGGTAGCGTGCTGCCTTTTCACGCAGCAGGCCTGGGTTCGATCCCTGGTCAGGACAGTTTTTCTGGGTGAGGTTTTTCCTCACATGTAAGACAAATGTCAGGAAAACTTTAAGGCCCAAACGGTCCCCGAAATCATATGGCCATCATCATAATCCTTCACCGGTGTGGAAAGCAACGGGAAGCTACCACACCTACAGTTCCCTAGTAAAGCTGGAAAGCATAGCATGAAAATGCTATGGTTGCAGTGAAAGACCTGCCCTCAGGCAGAATTACTATGGATGGATGGATATATATATGACTGTTATTCTTCCAATTATATGAATGTGGAACGTGGACTTACTTTAAGAGAGGAAAAAAAATGGAGTATTTGAGATTAAATTTCTTAGGAAAATTTTTGGACCAATGAGAGATGAACAGACAGATGATTGGAGAAGACTACATAACAGTGAACTACATGATCTTTATGGGGATCTAGATGTAATATGAACAATTAAGTCTCGTAAACTGTTATAAGCAGGACATGTGGCACAAATGGAGAACGGAAACTCCTTGTAGGAAAACCAGAGGGTAAGTTCCCAGAAGGTAAGCCAAGAATGAGGTGGAAAAATAATATTAACCATGATATGAGAGAGGTAATTTATACAGGAGATTTATATAATGGAGACTGGAAACTCCTTAGGAAAATCAGAGGGAAAACACTGCAGTAGGCAGGCATAGAATGAGCTGGGAAAATAACATTAACCATGATTTGAGGATGGTAATTGATACAGGAGATTTATCTAATAAATCAGAGAAAACTTTTTACATCTCACCTCATAAAATTCCATGATTTTCACAGATCTGGTTTCTGGAACCATTTCTGCTATCCTCAGTCAAAATTTGGAATGTTGAAATTATGTCATTGTGTTACTTCCCATTGTAATTTTTATTAAAATAATATACAGGAGATGGTTGGTAAACAATAGCTGAGGGCAGGGATGTATGGAGAGCTTGTGTCTTTGTGGCCATGAATCTATGATTTCAATAGTGCCACTATTAATTTGTATCAAAATAGACTAAGACAGTATTAAGATACTTTTCAACTTAAGAAAATATTATTGAGGATGAATAGAATGCCCGTCACTCTTCTCTAAAAATTGTTGCTAAAGGAAGTTTAGGACAAAAAAAACAAAATGGTTTAAGAGAAAGGTCTGCAAAAATGAAACAATGGCATACAAACAGTTATACAAGACAAAGAGATGCTTACAAGAAATGCCTATCCACTAAGTGAGAAGAAAATAAAATTGCTCACAAACAAGCAATCACAAAGAAGGAAGTTAGAAAGAAACATAGTTAGAGTTGGGAAGAATTTATAGGCTTTTTGGAAAATTATATAACTCAATCCAACCACAGATCTGTAAAAGTCTTAAGATGCTGAACAATGAAGTTACAGATAACTTACAAATAAATGCAATTTCATGTTAACTGGTTAATATATTTTCAACAGTTATGGTCCCACACAACACAATACCTTCAGAACTATCACATTCTAACAAAATGTCAATTGAATCAATCTCTATAGATGACCTCAAAACTGTTTAAATACATTTATTTAATAAACACCCCAAAATACAACAGTTATAATGCATAACTGCGATGAAACTATAATCTGCAGAAATAAAAAAAAATGAGGTAAGTCAAAATAACTAACTCATAATAATATTTAAATAAATACTGAAAAATATCAAATCAGCAGGTGAAAATCTAATAAAAATGTAAATTAAAAAAAATTAATCACCTCACCTCATACTCTGTCTTCTGTTAAAATGTAAGACAGTATGATGGTGAGTTGATTTTTTTTTTAATTTAGTATATAACTTCTAGTGTTACTTCCTATATTGTTTAAATACTCTTGTACAAAAATTATACAAAGATTTTTAAAATACTTAAATTTGATTTGGGAAGGTTATGATATTCCAGAAAATTGGACAATATCAATTGACATCCCTATGTACAAAAAATTGTAGAGGAATAAGCCTACTAAATTCTGGATATTTTTTTTGTAAATATCATTAAAAATAAACTGTAGGCATATTATGAAAATATCTTGGGTGAAGAAACAGAATGAGTTTTGACAAGGAAGATACTGTTGTGATAGGTATTTTACCCTAAATCTATTGATTGAAGAAAAAAAACAGAGAATTTAATTTAGAGGCTCATATTGCCTTTCGAGGTAGCGTGCTGCCTTGTCACGCAGTGGCCTCGGGTTCGACCACCGGTCGGGGCAGTTTTTCTGGGTGAGGTTTTTATCAGGGTTTTTCCTCACCTGTAATACAAATGTCAGGAAAACTTTAAGGCCCAAACGGTCCTCGAAATCATATGGCCATCATCATCATCATCCTTCACCGGTGTGGAAAGCAACGGGAAGCTACCATACCTACAATTCCCTAGTAAAGCTGCAAGCATAGCATGAAAATGCTATGATTGCAGTGAAGGACCTGCCTTCAGGCAGAATTACTATGGATGGATATTGTCTTCATTAATTTAAGAAAGGTCTTTGATAGAATAAATCATAAACCAGTGCAGATTTTACAACAGTGCAATAGCTTATACAAAATATATTGAACATATATAATTATTAAATTAATCAGATTTTACACCTCACCTTATTTTTTTAATATATCCAAGACGGGTTGCAAAGGTTCTACTCTTCAAAACTGGTCTTGGATATATACAAAGTATATGAAGTGAGATGATTCATTAATGATTATTAACCCTTTTGAACTATGATTTAATTTTTCCTTGTGTATTGCATTAACCAGATACCATGACTATAACAGGTGATGAACTGTGAGAATGGTAGTACCAAAATCATGATTTAGTAGCAGCATTGTACATAAGATCTCTTGGTAGTATTGCACAAGAACCACCACTACGCCACTGTCAATAAGAAAACAAAAACAAGGTGGTTATCTAGAAAAACCATCTAGACTCAAAGGGTTAAATAATATGAAACCTTCCATAGTATGAAGACACATGAGAATATGCCTTTATAAAACATTATCGAAAAAACTTTAGTTTCATTTCCACCATACATTTTCAAGTCCTACAGAATAACAGTGCACATGCGCAAATGTTTATGGAGATAATGCTAGATGGAACCACATATCTATGAAGTCATATAAAAAGCTTATACCCTCAGGGGTATATGTGGATGGCGACCACAAGGTACCCAAGCTGAGTAAAACATTGCTTCCACTTACTTGTATTTTGCTCCTTTTATCTTTAATCGATCTGGTATTTCTTCCTTTTCTAGTACCAGATCCCTCTTTTTTTACTTTCCTATCCAGTCTCCCTTGCCTGATCTCTTGTTTTCTTTGACCCTGATGGTATTAGAGTATTCGAGGCTGAAGGGTTCATTTCTGTCTTTCCTATATCTCTTTCTTTTAACCTCGTGGACACTCACCTTGAATGCCACATAAGCTGTATGTTCAAATGCAGTCCCATTGCAACTAAAGCATAAGTATGCAATGGATTCATGTCATCAGCTAAGGCTGGATACACATAATGAAGAAGTATATAAAAAGTTTATAGAGTTGCTACTAAATGACACCACATACCTGTGAAATCAATACGACCAACCTTCGCAATAATTTCCCAAACATTTATTAGAAATGGATGTACACTAACTTCCCCCTTCCTGACCTAACAAGTAAATTATATGCATATTATGCAATGAAGTGTATACTAACCTGATGTGCACTTAACATTAACCTAACAAAATGAAGTTAATTTCTTGAAATATGGTGTGGAAATAATTGTGAATGTTGGTAACACAAATTTCACTGATATCTTGTGGAAGTTACGTTAAGCATTCATGCATCTCACTCATGTGCACTGTGGTTCTGTACAACTTTGAAGAAATTGTTGCATAGATAGATAAATATTTAATAATTGTGAAAAAAAAGTTGTATCATTGTAAAATGTTTAAAATAGTGTGAAATGTTAGT
>JASPKZ010001552.1:0-106126 GCA_030220185.1 Diploptera punctata
TCCTCTAAAGATTTGATGGCGTGCTCTAGTACAAAATTAAATAGTTGAGGAGATAGTGCTTCTCCTTGCTTCAACCCATTGTGGATTTAGAAAGTATCCGAAAACTGTTTGCATACACGCATCCTACTCTTTGTGCCATTTAGACACTTTCGTATAAGTCTAACTAACTTTTCTAACTAACTTTTTAGGAATTCCGAAATCTAGCAGGATACTATATAACTTATCCCTCATAATTGAATTGTATGCCTTTTTGAAGTCTACATATAGGCATATTCTTTGTAATTAAAATCTTACGCTGTTTAAATTACATATATCAAAGTCCTCTAAAGATATTTATTATTTTACAGGTTTAAATGTATCAACATCTTCATGTGCCAAATATTATGTTTTGAATGTCTTCTCCATTCATCTCTATCCTTCCAGTCAGCATGCTGCAGTTCCCTGTCTTTCATCAAATTCATAATTCCCTCTATCCACGTCTTCTTGGGTCTACATCTATTTTCCCTTCCGATTTGGAATTCCAAATTCCTAACTGTATAGCAGGATTTTAATATCATAATAAATATGTAAGTTTAAGTTAATAATTTTATATTTTAAAATTCTTTTAATATTTTCATATAACTTAAATAAAGAAAAACATCTAAATACTTAATTGTTGTTCATTGTTGAATAAAAATGTCTCAGTAACAATTAAAGAAATTGTATTATATAACAGTCTTTCTAAATAATGCTTTTAAAATTGTGTTTTAAGTCATTGTTGTCTGAAATATAAAGCTTTCTGTTAACTGTAATAAGAACACCTGCTTAACTTAATATTTTTAAATAAAAGTATACTAAATTCTGATTGGATGTTAAAACAATTAACTATTTGATTTAACAAATCAAATTTAAACATTATGTTAACCAATAGAATTTAAATATAAAATCATGTGACGTAATAATGTTGTTTAAAATTATAACAGAATTACACTAGTCATTCAGCATATAACTTTCATCAAGGATAGAAGCAATAATAGCTCTCCTGATAAAATGTGATATTTAATACCAGAAGAATAGTTGATTCAAGAAAAGAAAATAATTTAATTTTAATTGACGGTGAAGAATAATACCACCTATATTTACTTGATCTGCTGGGAAATTAAATAGTAAATAAATTTACAGTCTCGCGCCGTAGCCGAGCGGTTAAGGTAGGAAGCCTTGGCGCAGAGCTACGGGACTTGCGCTGGTTCGAGTCTCCAAGGGGGAAGAAATTTTCTCATGGTATTTCGGCCAGTATGGGACCGGTGCCCACCCAGCATCGTGAGGCAATTGGGTAGCTACAATAAGTAGCGGCTTCAGGTTGAGGAACCAGCTATAACGGCTGGGGGACTCGACATGCTAACCACATGTCACCCCTACACTGGCTGTTGATCATCTACCTCTGTGATTGACACATGTGGATGTGAAGGGCCAGCAGCCGGCTGGTAAAAGGGCAACCGCTGAAAAGTGGAAAGACCCTCAATCGGAAATAAATTTACAACTATTTCTACAATAATCAGTTATTAGTGATTTTTAAAGTGTTTTCCTATCCTGTGTACCAACTTCTGACCTTGAGAAGAGAATCCAGCTCTACCGAAAATAAAACCCAACCTCAACCAGTAATTCTTTTTTTGGGACACCAATCCTTAATAGGAATGAGATGCACAAAGAAATTAAACATAGGCTCAATTCTGGAAATGCATGCTATTATGCATTGCAGAGACTCTTGATGCCCCAACTCCTTTCAAAAAACGTTAAACTGAAAATATATAAAACTATTATTCTACCAGTTTATTTATTGGGTGCGAAACATGGACTCTTACTTTAAGGGAGGAAAGGAGATTACAAGTATTTGAGAATAAAGTACTTAGGAAAATTTTTGGACCAAAGATAGATGAACAGACAGGTGAATGGAGAAGACTACATAACAATGAACTACATGGTCTTTATAGGAAGCCAGATATAATAAGAACAGTTAAGTCTCGTAGACTGCGATGGGCAGGACATGTTGAACGTATGGGGAATGAAGGACTTGCATGGAAGCTTCTTGTAGGAAAGCCAGAGGGAAAACACCCAGTTGGTAGACCAAGAATGAGGTGGGAGAATAACATAACTATGATTTGAGGGAAGTAGATTATACAGGGAATGATTAGAAAGCATTAGCTCAGGATAGGGATGTATGGAGAGCTTATGTCCGTGCGGCCATGAACCTGCGGGTTCGATAGTGCCAGTGAGTAAGTAAGTAATCCTTAAAAAAAATGTTACTACAACAAGATGTCACCACAACTTGGGACAAAGAATTACTTCAACTGGCAATCTATCTTTATTCAACCTCTTGACATGTCGAAACCATTGTTGGCTAATTGTTTATTTCCCACAAATATATAATTGTTTCGTCAAATTTAATTTTTTCTCGGGTAATACTGTTTCTGATCCAGTCTAATTTAGAACATCGTGCAGATCTTTTTAAAAAATCCATTCTGTGGATTGTAATTTGGCTTTAATTTGGCATTTATAGTCCACGCTTCTGTTCTATACGTCATTACATTTCTTAGTATTGATTTATAAATATGGATTTTAGTTTCTTTGAATATCAGTTTATCTCACAAAATTCCATTCAACATTGCTATTACAGATCGACTTTTGACTATTCTTTTTGTTATTTCTACATCTTTGTTTCCATCTCAATTTATTTCAACTCCCAAATATTTTGTTTGTTACAAATATTAATGGTATCTTTGAAATCTTCTAATACCAAATTTCCTCCACTATTACCGATTCCGATTGAGGGTCTTTCCACTTTTCAGCGGTTGCCCTTTTACCAGCCGGCTGCTGGCCCTTCACGTCTACATGTGTCAATCACAGAGGTAGATGATCAACAGCCAGTGTAGGGGTCGAGTCCCCCAGCCGTTATAGCTGGTTCCTCAACCTGGAGCCGCTACTTATTGTAGCTACCCAATTGCCTCACGATGCTGGGTGGGCACCGGTCCCATACTAGCCGAAATACCATGAGAAAATTTCTTCCCCCATGGAGACTCGAACCAGCGCAATTCCATAGCTCTGCGCGAATTATCATATACAATATATATATATATCATTATAGTACATTCACGAATTTAGGCCATTTGTTGACCTGTTTCGGCCTCAAGTTCTTTGCTGTGGGTCGTCATATTTCAATTCCTTCTGGATTTTTTCGTGTTGAGACTTGAAAGTAGTTTTGAAGTTCCTTAGGACAGGTTACTGGCCCGACGCTAAGTAGTCCAGTGGTAGGGCTGCTACCTTTTAGTCTCTGGACAGACGTTAGGATACCGCATTTACTCAGTACCTGATGGAACGGTTATACCGCCGTGACTCGGTCCTCAGAGCCTCGTTTGTGAAAACGGGTTGTACCACGAGAAGGTGAGGATGAATTGGGTAGGAGAGGTTATACACACGTCACTACCCCTTACAACCCTAAATCGTGTCCAACTCAGGGTCTTTCCTCCACTATTACCAATTATCATATACAATAGCCTATATATATATATATATATATATATATATGCTCAACTCGTGTCCAACTCAGGATCGGGTCGAGGGATGAGATGAGATGAAGCCCCTATATAGAGTTATGTGAAAGACAAGGGTGCCGTCCGACCACGCCGACAACCATCACGGGGCAGTTGAACGAAATCAAACGAACAATGGTTGAGATGAGTATAGAGAAATGGTGGAATGAAATCGTGCAAGGGAAAAGGGTAGAAAACCCCGAGAAAAACTTGCCCAATCTCCGTTTCGTCTACCATGAAATCCACATGGAATGACCGTGACTCGATCTCGGGACATTAGTTTTTAATCCCCACTGTTCATATACTTCCATATTCTAAACATATTTATTATATATAGTCCACCGCTGTGATCTCGAGGTAGCGTGCTGCCTTGTCACGCAGCGGACCCGGGTTCGTTCCCGTTCGCGGCAGTTTTTCTGGGTGCGGTTTTTTATCGAGGTTTTTCCTCACTTGTAAGATAAATGTCAGAAAAACTTAAAGGCCCAAACGGTCCCCGAAATCATATGGCCATCATCATCTTATCATCATTATCATCATCCTTCATCGGTGTGGAAAGCAACGAAGCTACCACACCTACAGTTCCCTAGTAAAGCTGCAAAGCATAGCATGATAGTGCTATGATTGCAGTGAAAGACCTGCCCTCGGGCAGAATTACTATGGATATATATATATATATATATATATATATATATATATATATGGATGTCCACCGTTGTGGTCTCGAGCTAGCGGCTGCCTTGTCACGCCGCGGGCCCGGGTTCTATCCCCGGTCGGGGCAGTTTTTCTGGGTGGGGTTTTTATCGGGGTTTTTCTTCACCTGTAAGACAAATGCCAGGAAAACTTTAAGGCCCAAACGGTCCCCGAAATCATGTGGCCATCATCACCATCATCTCCTTATCACTATCATCATCATCTTTCACCGGTGTGGAAAGCAACGGGAAGCTACCACACCTACAATTCCCTAGTAAAGCTGCAAAGCATAGCATGAAAATGCTATGATTGCAGTGAAAGACCTCCCCTCGGGCAGAATTACTATGGAGGATATATATATATATATATATATATATATATATATATATATATATGGAGATATTTTTCTTATCATGCCATATTAAGCTTGCATTGCTCAATGTTAAACATTTAATTATAACATCTATAAAGCGTCACTGCTATAAAGTAAAATAAATATTCTCTTTAATTTGCTTACTTGTTATAGTCAGCTACTAGATGGCAGTGAAGACAGTGTTCTCGCGACATCTAGTAATAATGGAGAGTATAATACATATATAAGAAAAATAAGTGTTTGAATTGGATTCGCCTGGTGGTGTAATGGATATCACGCTGAGGTACAGACTCAGAGATCCGGGTTCGAATCCCGTCCAGGCATTTATTTTTCTTATCATACCATATGGATATATGTATGTATATGATTGCATGGAGTAATTGGTAGTGCACTGAAGTACTAATTCAGAGGTCTGAGTTCAAATCCGGGTTCAGACATTTATTTTTTTTCATGTTGTTTATATATAATTTTCTAACGAATACGTCATTAATATTTGAGCACTTTCCCCAAATTACAATACTATGTGATGAAACTGATCGTTGTGAAGCATATTGGAAGTGGGAGGTAAATCCTCGTGTTTGATTTTAATCAATTTGCTGTATTACTGAGTACCGGTACTTAAGAAAATTAATGTTCACTACCGGACAAATATTTGGAACATAGAAATACGAGCACGTAATAATCAACTTTCCCTGTAATTAAAATCAATTGTAAAATGTATTCATTTTTACACGCTTTATATTAGCTTGACCTGTATCTATCTATGTAACGGAATCTTTCAACGCGATTTTCACCCACTTAAAATCATTGGATCGACTTGAAACTTTGTATACTTGTAGAGGACCCGTGACAATACAATAATGTCATATTTATTTTCTAAAATCCTGGCCATAATCGTCAGAAAATAAAAAAAAAGTGTTTTTGAATCAATGTAACGGAATCTTTCAACGCGATTTTCACCCACTTAGAAACGTTGGATCGACTTGAAACCTTGTATACGTGTAGAGGACCCGTGACAATACAATAATTTAATATTTTGTTTCTAAAATGATGGCCAGAATCATCCGAAAATCAAAAAAATGAAAACTGGTATAATAGGTTGCGGACTTGTCGACTTTTTAGTCAATCGTTGTAAAGAGCTCAGTTTGTAGAGCAGTGGTATGTAATTTCAGTAATCCATTCGTCGCTGGTTCGAATCCGGCTGGGAGGTTTTTTTTATAGAAGAGTATTAGTTTTAGCTCATACTACAATAGTATCGAATTTAAAGATATTTACATTTTTATCTTATTCTGTAAATTATTAAAACTAAAAAATAAAAAATAAATAATAGTTTTAAAAAACTAAAAGAACACGCTTTATTAGAAAACTAAAAAAATGAAAAATAATTTTAATTTCCAATAAGCTTGGGATAAAATTAAAGTGGTCAACAAAAAAATCATCTCCAACACATATAGAATAAAACTAGAGTTATCAACAAAAAGAAAATAATTTTACCATCAAAAGCGTGGGGTGCTTTTCATGATTTTTACATTTTCTTCTTAGAGAGCTTACTTTTACCAATGTCTGTTTATTATCAAATATATTAATTAATATAGAGCACCCCACGCTCTTGATGGTAAAATTATTTTCTTTTTGTTGATAACTCTAGTTTTATTCTATATGTGTTGGAGATGATTTTTTTGTTGACCATTTTAATTTAAACAAGCGTATTTGAAATTAAAATTATTTTTCATTTTTTAGTTTTCTAATAAAGCGTGTTCTTTTAGTTTTTAAAACTATTATTTATTATATAAGTTCTGTAATGAATGGACCGTCTACCTCCATCCATAGTAACGGCTGTGGTTACACCTGGATTCCCGTGTTATTTTACCCCGTGATATGATTGTTGATAAATGATAACGAAGCGCCGGAATAGTTCTTACATCTAAACATAGCATACATTTCTGACCTTTGGCGACCACAGGAATAATTCCCTTTAATTAAACATTATTGTGATCTCCGTGAGAAACGAACACGGGACCTCAAGAACGACAGTCAGAAGCTCTGAACGAAAAAAAAAACTAACCAACTCACTGGCACTATACAACCCGTAAGTTCATGGCCGCGCGGATATAATATTATTGTCAGAGGTAAAATGTAGGTATAGGACAAGTATAACTAATAGCGTTTCCATTTTGTTGTAAGTTACAACATTAAATGCCACACATGTAGTTACATGTAGCGGTTGCATAAATTATAATGCCAGAGCCTTATGGGAGTCTACTGTACACTTGTGTACGATATGCGTAATTATGGAAGCTCCCATAAGGCTACGTCTAATTTATGTATGCTCCATCCAAATATACGTAATTGTGAAATGGGCCTAAGTGGTAGTTAATATATTCTTTATATGAAGTACTTATAAGCAAACATAATAATAATAATAATAATAATAATAATAATAATAATAATAATACAATCATCATCATCCGGTATCATGGCAGCTGCCGCCGTCTTCCGGAAACCAAACGCCATTCCTCTCTATCCATCCATTGATCTTCCTCCATTCCTCTGATATTCATAGCTGCTTGTACCCTTTCTATCCAAGTTTTCTTCGGTCTTCATCTCTTCCTCCTTTCCATTGGGATCCATTCCATAACAATATTTGGCAATCTTTGCTCTGGCATTCGTTTGACATGACCATACCAATTGTTTTTCCGAGGCATGTTGTTTGGTTTTTTAGCATTTTTTTTTTATTATGAACGAGGAGCTGGCCCGATGCATCAACCCCGAACCTGGGGGACGGGTAATTTTTGTTCAAGGTTTTCTTCCTCTAGCCTTTGATAGTCCAGTATCTTACTGCAAGGCAGCAGCGCTAGTTTTGGTCCGCCCTGGGTATTTTATTTCCCCAGTACCCGCCATATCTGGTGAGCATTCCCCTATCCGCCACCTGGGGAGGCGTCCGATGGGAGACTGGCAAATCCACACGGAAATAATAATAATAATCATATTATTAATGTTATTGGACTATACATATGTCATGAAAAGAAACAATTAATGCCGGGATTTGAACCTGGGACCTCTAACTTTTTTCGTTAATGCGTTATCCGCTACATTATGCAGGCATCCCAGTGCAAACATTAATTTTCCTTCCTTATGTATATTTCTCAAATCATAAGAGGCAGCGGGAAGTGCCCACACTGTCATCCTACAGCTTCTATAACATAATAGCATTTTAATGAGAATATTTTTACATTATATCAGTAATGCTTCTTTTATTTCGATGTTACAATTACATTTTGATATCAAGCAATGAAAGCCAAATGTCATGAAAATAAATATTAATGCCTGAATCGAGATTTGAACCCGGAGCCTCTAACTCTGTTCTTTAGTGCGTTATCCGCTTGGCTATCCAGGCGTCCCAGTTACAAATATTAAATTTACTTCCTATATATATATATATATATATATATATATATATATCTTGTTCGGAAAGGTTTCTTGGGTTTTCCGCTTGACAGATTCAAGGTTGGGCGATGGCAACTGGTTCCTACGTTTCAACATGATAGCATATGCCGTTATAAATAAATGCATTATATATATATATATATATATATATATATATTGATTAGATTAGATTAGATTAAAACTCAGCAATTAAAATGGTACGAAATGTCCAGCGAATGGAGTAGGATCAGCTACCAAAATCTGTTTTGGAATGGAAACCTGAGGGAAGACAAGGCAGAGGAAGACCTAAAACGTCCTGGAATCAGGGAATATATTTATATATGAAGGAGAAACATCTACAACCAGTTTTGGGATAAATGGAGTTAATGTGGTCAATTTTCATTTTACGCACCACTTCGGCAGACAACTTCACGTGAATTATATATTCTTGTATTGTGTGCAGAGATGATTGTAGGCCTATGTTAATTTATGAATAAGCTACTCAATGTTTCTTCTATTTAAAATGACTATTTAACTCATGATCCATCTGGGAGTGATTGACTCTCTAACAGATAGGTTGAATATAGCAAATAATGAACAGATTCCTTTCAACGACACATTTGGTAATTGTGTGTTCAATAACTGTGTTTTTAAATAATGATTTTACGGAGTTGTTTCCTAAAAAAAATAATAAAAAACCTATAATGTTCGTTATAATATACGGTTTGATGTGTTTAATTTTTTCTCCACTAGGGTGCATTCTTACAATATTGCGATCCTATTTGACAATAAATACTACGATCTAGTTGCAATATATGAAAAATGAAACTAACCAAACATTTCTCATTTGTTTTCAAATATCGTCATTTACATTAAATATATATATATATATATTTAATTCGCTAAATTTAGAGTAAATCAAAATACATTATAAATATTAATTGTATTGTATTTATAACATGTAATCGTTTCTGTATATTGTAATTTAGATGTAATACTATTTTTTTGTATTTTTAAAACCTGGTTGAGTGGTAGACAAGGCCTTAAGGCCTTAACTCTGCCAGGTAAAATAAAGCTATTATTATTATTAATAATAATAATAATAATAATAATAATAATAATAATAATATTATGAAATAATGATTTGTTAGTGAACAACTTAATTTTATTCGTTAAATAGTCCTAACATATCATTCTTGATTTCCAAATTATCTAGATAAATTGGAAATTACTCATGCCATTAAAAAAACTCCTGGCGCGACAGGCCTAGAAAGCCCTACCAGGCGGCTGTTGGCCTCACATCCACATGTGTCAATCACAGGGGTAGATGATCATCAGTCAGTGTAGGGGTGACATGTGGTCAGCATGTCGAGTCCCCCAGCCGTTATAGCTGGTTTCCTCAACCTGAAGCCGCTACTTGTTGTAGCTACCCAAATGCCTCACGATGCTAGGTGGGCACCGGTCCCATACTGACCGAAATACCATGAGAAAATTTCTTCCCCTATGGAGACTCGAACCAGCGCAAGTCCCGTAGCTCTGCGCCAAGGCTTCCTACCTTAACCACTCGGCTACGGCGCGGGACACTCGTTCCATTACTTATGATAAATAGAGACCGGATGTTAGGGAAAATGCCTACAGTTATTTATTATAGATATTGTAAAGATGGCTTCATATAAGTTCATACGGACGAACATAGAGTTGTTTTCCATGAAGTTAATTTTGCCTATAAATGCCTATTTCAGCTTACAATGCCTATAAATGCCTATTTGCCATTTTCTCGAAATTAACTTAGTATTTCAATGAAATTAATTGAAATGGACAAACTTGATGACAATATATATATTATTTTTTATGTTGATAACACTGAATTCAGTCTGTAGTCCTCGTTCACAGACAGGTGCTTCAAAGATAAAGTTGTGCGAAGCAAGTGTATGTGGCTTTTTTTTTATACTTTTAGAACAGTTCTTTCACAATGCCTAAAGAACGGACAACAGTAAAACAGTAAAAGACAAACTGACCAATATCGTGAAAGAATATGGTGTGAAATATTCTCAAGTGACATTGTTTTTGCAAAGTGTGTAAAATTTCAGTGAAATGCGCGAAGAAGTGCCATGTTTCGCAGCACGTACACACTGCAAAACATAAGTATGCTCTTTGTAAAAAGGCAAAACAAATTCCAAAATCATATCTGATATCTTCGTATGGTATTGATAGCATATGTTTATATTCTTTACGTAAGGCTGTAACATTTAATGTTGTAGTCCATTTTTTGTAAGAGCCTATTTTGAATTTTTGAGTGCTTATATTAATGATGTCCACCGCTGTGGTCTCGAGGTTGCGTGCTGCCTTGTCACGCAGCGGGCCCGGGTTCGATCCCCGGTCGGGGCAGTTTTTCTGGGTGAAGTTTTTATCGGGGGGTTTTCCTCACCTGTATGACAAATGTCAGGAAAAGTTTAAGGCCCAAACGGTCCCCGAAATCATATGGCCATCATCCTTATCATTATCATCCTTATCATTATCATCATCATCCTTCTCCGGTGTGGAAAGCAACGGGAAGCTACCACACCTACACAATTCCCTAGTAAAGCTGCAAGCATAGCATGAAAGTGCTATGATTGCAGCGAAGGACCTGCCTTCGGGCAGAATTACTATTAAAAAATTAATATTAAAGATTTTTACTGCCTTTTTTCTTGCCTATTTTGAACTTTTTAAGTGCCTAACATCCGGACTCTAATGATAAATTAGACCAAAAGGGAGCTTTTTGGACCAAAGAAAGATGAACAGACAGGTGAATGGAGAAGACTACATAACAATGAACTACATGGTCTTTATAGGACGACAGATATAATAAGAATAGTTAAGTCTCGTAGACTGCGTTGGGCAGGACATGTTGCACGTATGGGAAATGAAAGACTTGCATGGAAGCTTCTTGTAGGAAAGCCAGAGGGAAAATGCTCAGTTGGTAGACCAAGAATGAGGTGGGAGAATAACATTAACCATGATTTGAGGGAAGTAGATTATACAGGGAATGATTGGAAAGCAGTAGCTCAGGATAGGGATGTATGGAGAGCTTATGTCCGTGCGGCCATGAACCTACGAGTTCGATAGTGCCAGTGAGTAAGTAAGTAAGGGAGCTAGCTGCCCAAGCGCTAGAGTACTAAGCGATAACATTTTAAATTCCACATTCTAGTAACAGAATTTGTTCATATACGTATTTGCCATCGTGCAGAAGAAATTTTCTTTATGCAAAATCCAATTGCTACTGACCGGGAATGTATATGACGCAAATAAAAATATGTCACTTGATGGAGAAGCATAATAATCACAACAGTTACAAGAGCAGTTTGTGTTTTTAAAGCGTCATCGCCATGCTATGCGGTCACCAGCAAAAACAATGACATCTGCCACACACTCACACAAATTAAGTTAAATAAGGCGTTATATATAACTCTCGCTTCATATAACTCGAATATGTTTGTTTAAAATACTTAACTAACTTCATATCGCGCGTGTAATTGCATTACATGCTTTGTGATTTTGAAAATAACACCACTGTGGGATGGTCAAATCAGCTTAGCTTTCTTTCCTAAAGAACAATAACTAGCTAACTGACTCACTGGTTTTCCAGTCATCTTCCATATAATCTACTTCCCTCAAATCATAGTTAATGTTATTCTCCCACCTCATTCTTGGTCTACCAACTGATCGTTTTCCCTCTGGTTTCCTACAAGAAGCTTCCATGCATGTCTTTCATTCCCCATATGTGCCAGATGTCCATACGATTAAATTAAGAGGGATAAGTTATATAGTCTCCTGCTTGAGTTCGGAATTCCTAAAAAAATAGTTAGATTTATACGAATGTGTCTAAATGGCACAAAGAGTAGGGTGCGTGTAGAAAAAATATTTCGGACACTTTTGAAATCCAGAATGGGTTGAAGCAAGGAGATGCATTATCTCCTCTACTATTTAATTTTGTACTAGAACATGCCATCAAATCTTTAGAGGACGAAGAAGGCCTACAACTGAATGGTATTAATAAGCTGTTAGTTTATGCTGATGATGTAGTACTATTGGCCCATAGCGAGGAGATATTAAAGCACAACACGCACACACTATTGAATAACAGTAAGAAATTAGGACTGGAAGTAAATATGAATAAAACTAAATATATGTTTACACGTAGAAATACGTTATATAATAGAAATGATAGCTAATGGCAAATGAGGGAAATGTTGAGGAAGTGGCTGAGTTCAAATATCTAGGAACAATAATCACAAATAGGAACGAGATACACAAAGAAATTAAAACATAGGTTCAATTCTGGAAATGCGATTTCAAGGCATCTTCGGTTGGATGTGGACAGTTTAAAAGACGACACAATGTAGTGTGGAATGAAATTTGCGGGGAATCAAAGGATGTGGACGAAAGTGTAGTTAGTGAGCGGAAACCGAAACTGCATACTTTAATTTCAGGATACGCGCCTAAGAGACATTTTAACGCTGACGACACGGGACTGTTTTTTCGCGCGTTACCGTCGAAGTCGCTCGTACATATATACTTCACCTTTCAACAGCAGCGGAACTATAATTAATCCAAAGTTCATAAAAAGACATAGGCCTATACCGTGCGCTATAATCTAAGAATGGTTAATATTTTTTATTTTTTATAATGCGGAATGTTGTCTAATGCGGAAAGAAAAGTTGGTCCCATGCGATTCCGCTTTGGACAAGTTTTACTGTAATACTTACTTACTTACTTACTTACTCACTGGCACTATCGAACCCGTAGGTTCATGGCCGCGCGGACATAAGCTCTCCATATGTCCCTATCCTGAGCTAATGCTTTCCAATCATTCCCTGTATAATCTACTTCCCTCAAATCATTGTTAATGTTGTTCTCCCACCTCATTCTTGTTCTACCAACTGGGCGTTTTCCCTCTGGCTTTCCTACAAGAAGCTTCCATGCACGTCTTTCATTCCCCATACGTGCAACATGTCCTGCCCATCGCAGTCTACGAGACTTAACTGTTCTTATTATATCTGGCTTCCTATACAGACCATGTAGTTCATCGTTATGTAGTCTTCTCCATTCACCTGTCTGTTCATCTCTCTTTGGTCCAAAAATTTTCCTAAGAACTTTATTCTCAAATACTCGTAATCTCCTTTCCTCCCTTAAAGTAAGAGTCCATGTTTCGCACTCATATAATAAAACTGATAGAATAATAGTATTATATATTTTCAGCTTAACGTTTTTTGAAAGGAGTTGGGACATCAAAAGTCTCTGCAATGCATAATAGCACGCATTTCCAGAATTGAGTCATGTTTAATTTCTTTGTGCATCTCATTCCTATTTGTGATTATTGTTCCTAGGTATTTGAATTCAGCCACTTCCTCAAAATTTCCCTCATTTGTCATTAGCTGTCCATTTCCATTATATACTGAATTTCTACGTGTGACCATATATTTAGTTTTACTGATATTTACTTCCAGTCCCAATTTCTTAGTGTTACTCAATAGGGTGTGCGTGTTGGCCTTTAGTATCTCCTCGCTATCGGCCAGTAGTACTACATCATCAGCATAAACTAACAGCTTATTAATATCATAATTTTACTGTAATAGTAAAATAATATCTTTGTTGGAAATATTTGCCTTCATTATAAAACAACTGGCAAACGTTAACAGTGTGGCCAATGTTTATACGGTAAATGCTGAAAATAATTTAGTTGAGTCTACAGCAGGCTATGACGCCAATAAGGATAAAATGGCTGCAAGTATGAATTTATTGTATTGTATTATTTCAAATAAAGTTCAGTTCATTTAAAATGTAGTGATTTGTTTCGTATAATGTAACTTATATTAACACTACCTTTTGGGTAAATTTTTGTATATACATTGTACGTAGTATACATAAAGGGCAGTGGTTTTACTTTCCGCACTAGATAGGTAATTTGTAATATTACAATATTTAGGAAATTTAACGTTTTATCATGGTCGCCATTGCTGTAAGTACGACAGAACGCAGTATCATCATCATCAACAATCACGGATTAAGCCTACGTGGCTTGTTCCGGTCTCACAGATTCTCATTCAAAAAGTTGAATCCAGTTCTTTTTCGGTCTAGCAACATTTCTGTCTCCTTTTGGTTTATAACTATATATTTATAATTATTATTATTATTATCATCATTATAATAATAATAATAATATTATTATTATTATTATCGTGTAAAATGTTGTTTGTACATGAAATTTACATTGCTACATTTAATGTATTTTTAATTGTTTATAATTAGTATAGTGTAGGGCCTATATCTATATTTGTCAAATATTTATTTGTATTTGTGCTGGTTGAGTGGAAGAGAAGGCCTTATGGCCTTAACTCTGCCACAATAAGGCCTTAACTCTGCCAGAATAAATAAAACATTATTATTATTATTATTATTATTATTATTATTATTATTATTATTATTATTATTATAACTAAGTACACTTTTTGGTATGTGTTCATGTTTCATTCTTTGAAAGCACTATCGTGCAAAAAAAATGTATTTATGTTTGACTTGTTTCGTTTTGGACAGATACCGAGGTCGAGACGTTGCCATCAAAACAGTGAATCTCAACGGTCACGACATTCAAGAATGCCAGGAAAAGCAGAAGCCTGCGAGCGCCGCGGCATCTCTTCCTATCTGCTACAGAAGGGCTGCAGCGAAAATACTCAAGGAAATAATTCTGCTGACGGAACTCGCTCATGACAACGTTGTACAGGTAGGATATCTTATTCTTTAACATCATTTATATTTCAGACGTTTTGAATAATGTACACGTTTCAGAACGATTGAATCTGCAAAAGGTCTAAAATGGAAATTTCGCGTGCTTGATTTCCCAAAGTCCACGTGTCAATAAACCATTTAAATGCCATTAAATTATTTCAAAACTCTCAAGTGTACTGAAATCAAATGGGAAGTTGATTCTAGATCAGTCCGAAATAAAATATAGGGCTCTCCAGAAAGTAGGAACACACTTCTATCATTTATTTCTTCCAAACTACAAAAAATAGAAACACAATACAATGCTACTGGAAAGAGAAAAGTTTGAAGTTCTGATCACGTCCACATTGGCGCTGTTGCTTGTCATGTCGATTGTTTGTATTAAAATGGCGACACAACAGGACGTTGGATTGGAAGAGGAGGAGCAGAAATCAACTTCATTACCGGTGGCCTCCCAGGTCACCCGACCTAACCCCGTATGATTTTTGTCAGTGGGGCTATGTAAAAGACCGCGTTTTTATCCCCCTATGCCTGACACTCTTGAAAATCTACGACATCGAATTGTTGAAGCTGTGAATTAGATAACTAGAGACCAGCTGATTCGGTGTGGCAAGAAATGAGTTACCGTTTTGATATTTGTCGTGTAACACAATGCACTGTTCGAGGTCTGTTTCTTCTTTCTGAATGACCCCTGTATATTAGATAGATGCCAAATCCTTACGATTTGAACAAGAGCCGGTGACCCGTGTCTTCGAGCCTTATTAGGTCTATATTAATGATCTGCACAAACGAGAATAATTTCACATTGATTGCGATGTATTGAGAACAAACTATTACTTAGAAATATAGTATCGTGATTATATCCTTTAATAATAATCTTTTCAGAACAGTTACAAACGTCATAAGAAAAAAATAACTATTATCGGCAAAATAGATCAATTTTATATTTTGGAAAATGTTTGATTGTGAAGAAATTTTACCAGAATAACATTACTCAAAATACATTAATATATGTAATAAAAATTCCCCTACTTTTTCTGTTAGGAATTTAAATGAATCACCTTTTTTGTAAGAACTTTATCCCATCTCTTAGTGGATGAAGGTAGAATTTGCATAATGTTCTTAAAATTATTTTAATGGTTTTTTACTAAAATACATTTTACAAATATTCTAAAGAGCATTTATTATATTATTATTATTATTATTATTATTTTGGTCTCGACAACTGCAATGACCATACAGCGACCTTTATATTAGTTATAAGTTATAAACAACTATTGTTTTGTCTAGTCCGTTTTAAGTTCGTGGATCTCTGTCACCCTTGACACGTCTGGAGCTGTATGATCTCTGAATGCCACAAATTCGATGTATCTAACAGACACTCTACTTCAGTGAGAGGTGCGCTCTATTCATCCATTACCTAATAGTAAAACTTGCTCAAAGCGGAATCGCATGGGACCAATTTTCTTTTCCACATTAGACAAAATTTCGCATTATAAAAAACTAAAATTGATTAATAATCTTAGATGATCAAATAATTTTTGCAGGGGATGAACATGATATGAAATATATGATAAATAAACTAATGGAAGAATATAAAAAATGGGACTGAATATAAATTTACAGAAAACAGAATATATGTGTTTGGGAAAGGATGTGGATGACCTCATACTTGAAACAAGGAAAATAAAAAAGTGTGAATTTTTTAAATATCTTGGGTCAATAATTACAAGTTTTGGTACCTGTGAGAGAGATGTACAGACTAAAATTGCAATGGCAAAAAATGCAACTAAGACATTACATGGAATAATTTGGAATAAAAATATTACAAAGGAAACTAGAAAATTTATAAGAGCATAATACAGAATATTTTGTCATATGGAAGTGAACCTTAGTCTTTGACGGAATTACAAAAGAATAAAATTAGAACAGTTGAATTTGATTATTTTAGAAGAAGCCTCCAAAAAACAAGACAGGATAAAATAAGAAATGAATTCCTTTGGAGAGAAATGAATGTCACCACATCTGTTGTTAAGAGGATTGAAAATCAAACACTTAAATGGTATGGCCATGTACAAGGAATGGAAAATGAAAGATGGCCAAAAAATATATACCAATGGTCACCCCCTGGAAGAAATAAACGTGGCAGACCAAGATGGAAAGGGAAAACCTACGTCAGAACTATAATGGATGATCGGAATTTGGAAGAGGGAGATTGGAATGATAGAGATAAATGGAAACTGCAGACGGCAAACCTATAAGTGGGGGAAAGCCGAACAAGAAGAAGATTATTAAGGGTGAAAATTATTCAAACCGACAAACTCTGGGAGGTTGTAGGGGACACCAAAACAAATATTTTTCCCTAATGCCATTTTTTCCTATGAGGATTATTTAAACCGGTAGAGGAATATTTCTCTGGCGCAAATTAATTAAACCAATAAACACTGTTGTATTTTTTATTACCAAGAGACAACACATTAACACAACGTAATTACTTAAATTAGAGTAGAGGTTCCAAAATGTCTCCATTGACATGTAAACAAAGGTTACACCGGCGGATCATGTTCTGTCTAACACGGGCAAAAACTCCAGGAGTATCGTTAATTGCTCCTGCTGCTGCTACTATCGGGCAACCAGATCCTTTTCTGATGCAACAGGAGTTGTGTAAACAAGATTTCGCATCTCTCCCCACACAAAAAAATCCAAAGGGGTCATATCTGGGGATCGAGCAGGCCATGGTACAGGACCACCTCTGCCAATCAGCTTTTCTGAAAATCGTTGGTTCAAGAATCGACGCACAGGACGACTGAAATGTGCCGGCGCCCCGTCATGTTGTAACCACATGAGTTGTCTTGTAGGGAGCGGGACGTCTTCCAGCAATTCTGGCAATGCTCTGGCGAGAAAATTGTAATAGTGCCTGCCATTTAATGGCCTAGGTAGGAGATATGTCTCAATTAAACAGTCCCCAACAACACCGGCCCACACATATCAGTGTACTCACTCCAGGTGTATCGCTCCATTAGTAAACAGATACAATTCACTACTACACTGGTGGCCAAAACAATTCCTACCATCAACAGCAGTTGCAGTCATGGCAACTGAAGAGCGTAATACGCCCTCTTCCGGTTTAAATAATCCTCATAGGAAAAAATGGGATTAAGGAAAAATATTTGTTTTGGTGTCCCCTACAACCTCCCAGAGTTTGTCGGTTTAAATAATTTTCACCCTATAGAGTACCGTATATATGTCATTTTACGTACCTTGGATTAAATGTAGTTCCGCAGCCGGTGAAGAGTAATATGCATGAGCGACTTTAACGGTAACGCGCGAAAAATAATCCCGTTTCGTCAGCATTAAAAATGTCTCTTAGGAGCATATCTGAAATTAAAGTTTGCAGTTTCGGTTTCAGCTCACTAACTACACTTTCGTCCACATCCTTTGATTCCCCGCAAATTTCTTTCCACATTGCATTGTGTCGTCATTAATATTAAATTAGCACCAAAAAATAACTACAGTTTAAATAAACTAATGAAAACCAACAAAAATGAAAAAACTGATAAAAATAAAAAGTCAGGAATATATCAAATTGAATGCATGGGTTGTGAAAAGATATATGTAGGGAAAACAAAAAGAAACCTAAAAATTAGAACCAAAGAACACATAAGAAATATTAAAAATGGAGAAATTGAAAAATCTGCAGTTGCTGCTCATGTTTGGTCTGAAAAACATAATATAAATTCAGACACTAAATTATTAAAACAGTTAGAAAATACAAAGAGCTGACTATTTGGGAAAAAATTTATATTCAGAAGAACAGAAACAGAGTTATGAATTTTGATATTCCGATGGAGCGTGACCTTGTTTGGAGGTTCTTTGGCCAACCACAGGATGGAGCTGACATCGACATCCAGGTTGTGCAACATAATGCAACATAAATAAAACCAGTCTGGGAAAGCTGACGATAAAACAGAATTGTTTTGAAACATGTCCAAGAACAAATCAACATTAATATTGAGGTAAGATGTCCAGACTAAAAATAATATAATTAAAATAACCTCAAAATATAACTTCCTAAAATTAAATATTATGTTGCATACTGTTTCCATTTCAACAAATTTCGGCCACATGTGACGGCACATGTCGCTTAACATGTTGCGAGACAAATTTGTAGTAATGGAAACGAGACTTTAGGCAGCACCCATTGTCTCCACGCGTATGGGGTATATACATTAATTCCTTTTAATGAAATTACCAGTAAAATCAGATTACGGTTTATCCGGTTTGTGCTGTAAATTAATTAGAAACTAATAATTAGTTGAGCTTATTAGCTACAACCACTGTGGGCCTCGAGGGTGTAAACTGTCTAAATGAATACATGTGATTGATTATACCTAATTATATGCAACTTTTTAATTTGAAAATGTAGATTGTATGCAATGAAGATGCTGGAGGTTATAGTTATTTCATATTAAATATTCCAGTTACACGAGCGCACACATACAGGATGTAAATAAATTCCCATTACGTACTTTGAGGATTGTAGTGGGACCAAGACGTTTACGTTTAGCATTAGGACGTACCGTTTTTCAGCTACTACTCGACCACATTAACTTTCAATGCGGAAAAACTGCGAACTAAAAGAATGCGGCAAGGGTGAGTTGGAGGTAGTAGACCCTTGTCCCAGGTTGCAGTGACAGTGTTTATTATCCGTCAGTCATGTATAGTCAGTTGTTAGTGACAATGTCAAGTGCGAAAGTTAGACCCTGTATTCACAGTATATCTTAATATATAAAAATTTCGTGTCACGTTGTTTGTCCGCGATGTAATCCTAAACTACTGAGCCGATTTTAATAAAATTTTGCACACTGTGTGCAGTTTGATCCAACTTGAGACTTAGGATAGTTTATAACTAAATTTATAGTCGCATTATTTTTATTGCAAATTATTTGTTTATTATTTAACAAAGAGTTATAATTATCTGTGAGTTCCATACGATTCTAACAGATGGCAGTGTAAGGTAATTTGGTAAGGTAATTGGTTTATTATTTAACAAAGAGAGATCCAGATGGCTGTGCTATTTGTTGCAACCGCGAATTTCAATTGAATTACAAATGTTGATTATTTCATAATTTAAGTGTGTTCAGTGTTTATTTTATTTTCCGATTCCGATTGAGGGTCTTTCCACTTTTCAGCGGTTGCCCTTTTTACCAGCCGGCTGCTGGCCCTTCACATCCACATGTGTCAATCACAGAGGTAGATGATCAACAGCCAGTGTAGGGGTGACATGTGGTTAGCATGTCGAGTCCCCCAGCCGTTATAGCTGGTTCCTCAACCTGGAGCCGCTACTTATTGTAGCTACCCCAATTGCCTCACGATGCTGGGTGGGCACCGGTCCCATACTGGCCGAAATACCATGAGAAAATTTCTTCCCCCATGGAGACTCGAACCAGCGCAAGTCCCGTAGCTCTGCGCCAAGGCTTCCTACCTTAACCGCTCGGCTATTTCAATATTATTAATTTCGTGTGTAAGTATAAGTTTTAAGTAATCTGGCTGAAAGACAGCAACTTAATTTAAATTTTTAACGTATACCTTAGCCACAGCAACGCGTGGCCGGGACTTCTAGTACATATATAAGTCGGGCCAGACAGTAGCTGGAAATCAATGCTGATTTAATTTCTCTGTATGTCACATTATCCAGAAACCCGTAGGCAAACAACCTCCGAAGATCTTTCATTAACTTCATCTCGTATTTCAAGTAAGTCTACCGCTATATTTTGCCACTGATTATACCACTTGCCCAGTCATACGCTTGTAGCAACGGTGGAAGGAGACAGTTCCCCATCTTCACCACTAGCGCCTTTGCTTCCCCTCACCGGCTAAAATATTAACGCCGTCGAGAAATACACGCAAAATGGCATAATACACGTTGATCCCTCTAACGCATGCTGCTTGTCGTCTGTGTCCAGTTGCAAGAAGCGCCCGATGTGACGACCACTGACGTCAACACAGATACGGTACCCCCCTACCATGTTCTGGTACACACGATCACCAATCTTTGGTTCTGCAAGATTCGCAGCAGCCATAACCTGTGGCAGTGGGTCTTCCTCGGATGCCACAGGGATCTCGTAAATCAACAATTTCATGTGACCCCACAAGAAGGATGATGATGATGTTGATGATAATGATAAGGATGATGATGATGGCCATTTGATTTCGGGGACCGTTTGGGCCGTAAAGTTTTCCTGACATTTGTCTTACAGGTGAGGAAAAACCCCGATAAAAACCTCACCCAGAAAAACTGCCTCGACCGGGAAACGAACCCGGGCCCGCTGCGTGACAAGGCAGCACGCTACCTCGAGACCACAGCGGTGGACTATATGTTTATTCTAAAATTACAAAATGTATTCATGCATGTTACATTATGAAATATCCATTATAGGAATTGGATGAATCAGTTTTGCCATAATTTGATTATCTTTGAAGATGGTTTTATTTAGAAGATCCTCTCCTATGTACATAGTAAAATTCGGGTTGTGAACCAGGGATCGCTGGGAAGCAATAAAATGCGAGCATCTCTTTCACTTTTATGTGACCAAGTCAGCAGTGCAGATATTTTTAATGAAAACGTACGAGGGAGGACCAATAAAATTGAAAGTCGAATGGCATTGCATCATAGTTACCCGAGTTTCGAATGGAAAAAGCCTTTTTCAAGAGGTACTTTGATCGCATTACGCGTCCTCTGAAGGAAGGCTTTGTTTTATTCTTTGTCTGCAGTAAATTGATTTATTATTGCTGTACGGTATACAACTTGGAGCGAAGAAAACACAGAAAGCGACCTCCCTGAAATACAAGCTTGCAAAATGTACTCCTTGCTAGAGAACTCTTTTATAGATTAATTTTTATATCCTGGAGGATATGAACTATATTTGTTTTATGGCTATTTGGTTTTTTTCCTTTACCTTATACTCTATGTGGATTATTTTCCAACAATAGTTCAACCTTTACTTTCACTGTACTATAAGGTTCATTAGAAATTTGTAACTTAGTTTTCCCAAAAAATTAATTTATTTTCACCAAGCAACATAATTTTTACAAAAAATCGAAACTTATTTTTTCACGATGCATTTTATAAAATAAACCGGTAACCTATTTTCTATGATAATACAAACTTAGATTTTTGTAAAATAATATTTAAATGGATATTTTAATAACTGGCACTATCGAACCCGCAAGTTCATGGCCGCGCGGGCATAAGCTCTCCATATATCCCTATCCTGATCTAATGTTTTCCAATCATTCCCTGTATAATCTACTTCCTTCAAATCATAGTTAATGTTATTCTCTCGTATCATTCTTGGTCTACCAACTGGGCGCTTTTCCTCTGGTTTTCCTACAAGAAGCTTCCATGCAAGTCTTTCATTCCCCATACGTGCAACATGTCCTGCCCATCGAAGCCTACGAGACTTAACTGTTCTTATTATATCTGGCTTCCTATAAAGACCATGTAGTTCACTGTTATGAAATCTTCTCCATTCACCTGTCTGTTCCACTCTCTTTGGTCCAAACATTTTCCTAAGAACTTTATTCTCAAATACTCGTAATCTCCTTTCCTCCCTTAAAGTAAGAGTCCATGTTTCACATTCATATAATATAACTGGTAGAATAATAATTTTAGTTTTATATTTTTCAGTTTAACGTTTTTTGGAAGGAGTTGGCACGTCAAGAGTCTCTGTAATGCATAATAGCACGCATTTCCAGAATTAAGCCTATGTTTAATTTTTATGTGATTATTGTTCCTAGGTATTTGAATTCAGCCACTTCCTCAAACTTTCCCTCATTTGTCATTTAGCTGTCTATTTCCATTATATAATCTATTTGTAAATAGGTGATTAATTTTTTATAAGTATGTTGTGATAGCGGCGTTTGAATTTCGCGGGTGAAGGCGACAATAATGTTCTCACATTGGGTCGTAGAAATAGATTCGTGAGTCGTTTACTCGCGAGTCGAAAGCCCCCGCGCAGTTCGAAAATTTGTCTAAGCCTCTTCTTCTTCTCTTTCGGGAAAGATCGATGTCCAGAAATTTATATACTGGAAATGTATCGATCAAGGCTTGAGAAGTTTCTATATAAACATTGTCCGGGGACGAGAAGTGAGTCAGTTGTGAAGTAACAGCGATACTGTGACTGTGATTGTAAGAAACTTTGGCAAGTGAAAGCCTCCGAGACTGAATATAATTGTGTGCCAGATAAACTTTAAACCAAGATTAATTATTATGATTATTTAACTCATGCCACAAATGGGAGTCAATGGCCAATCACATTTCAATAATTTTTTTATTTACAACGAATCACAGTCGTGTTTCGCCTAGAATTTACCAAGTAAAGTTTATCATAATAAAGAAAGCACCTCCTTTTTAACATTCTGAATAGGTCATAGCTTTATTTTGCAGTGACACTAAGAAATACGGCTACCGGATTGTCGATATAGTGAATGAATGTCAACACATAGCGCATGCGGGAGTTAATATAAAACATTTGTAGCAATTGATTATAACCACCAAAAAAAAGAAACCACTATTTGCACTTTCTTAAATGTATTTTTTCCAGGTAATAGCATTCCAGAAAAATATAATTATCATAGGACATCAGAAATGAATTAATGTACAGTTTGATGTGTTTCATTTTTTCTCCACTAGAGTGCATTTTTACAATATTGTGTTCCTTTGGCAATAAATAATATGATCTGGTTGCAGTGATGAACAAAAGAAGCAAATGAAACGTACCAATCGTTTCTCATTTGTTTTCAAACATCGCCGTTTACATTAAATATATAAATATTTTAAAATAACTATAGTTAAACAATGATTTGTGAGTAAACAGCTTAATTTTATTCGTTAAATAGTCCTAACAAATGCCACTCTTGATTTCCAAATTCTCTAGATAAATTGGAAATCACTCGTGGCATTACATTACTTATTAAAAATTGTGATGCAGTTTTTTTTCGTGTTTTCAAATATGTATGCGAAATTTCTCCATCACCCACAGTTTTTTTATTTAAATTTCAATTAATATATTTCAATAATTATTATTTTATAAACGTTTTTTCGTCCATTTGTCCATTGTAAAATAAAACCAAATGAGCTAAACGCAAATGGTTTAGCTATGGAAAAGAGATATCAAGGCAAATGGAATCCAAATATGCTGGCCGATTATTGTTGGACCATCAAGAGGGATGCTCCACAGGCGAAATATAGCAAAAAAATCGTCATTTCTTACTTTCTAGGTGAGTCCGAATGTTCGAATATTGTGTAGTTACGAATGTAGAAAATAGTAAATATTTGAAATTATAAATGTCTGTCTCTCGGAAACCTTGCGTGATGGAGAAAAAACCGATATCATATTTGAATTCAGGAGAAAAAATACTATCAGAATCACATATTTTCTTTCTGAGACAAAAAAAAAGTTTATTTTATGTTACTCAGTGTTATCGACGACGTAATAGGTGACGATCAATGTGGATTTAGGGAAAAGAGGTCTACAATGGATCAGATTTTTAGTATAAGACAGGTCTTGGAAAATAAATATGAATAGGCTTATTAGCATTGTGTAGGTGTTACGAATACATAGATTACTTTACATAGATATTTAATTATTTCATAGATTATTTTAATTATTCCAAATAAACACAGTTGTTGAAATACAAAACATTTAGTCATATTATATTTCAGGACAGAATTTTGATTATGGCAGGAACAAAGATTGCAAGGCTAACTGTAAAATCTCTGCATTTAGACTATAGGAATGTTAGTACAGTTAGTTATAGCTGTAGGTGCAGAAGCTTAGTATATAAACCTTGCAAAATATGGGATTCGTCTGTTGAAGCAGTGAGCTGATGGGTAAGTCTGCATACCATTTTTCTTAATAAAATGTACCTAGGACAATTAGAAAGGGAGTCAAGTATCTTAAATAGTTTAATACTACATTTCTAAGTGTAAGAGTTATTAGATATTTATCAGAATGTAAATTAGGGTAGATTCGTAAACCAACATGTTCCTCTCTCGAAACTCAAGAAAGTTAGATTGTAGGCTTAGATTAGTTATTTAGGGTTAGAATACTTAGGGTTATTGTAATCATTATACGCTAGAAATAAAATAGTTAAAATTAGAATCCATTTATTTTTATTCAAAAGCACGTATACCTTTATAACTAATGCATCCACATACTAACGCTCGGCTAGAACCTCATGCTACCAAAAATTCCAAGTTCCGAAGGTCCTTTAAGCCCTAAGAAAACCAACAGTTTGTAACATGTAGTTACGAATGTAGAAGATATTAAAGTGTTTGAAATTATAAAAGCCTGTCTCCTGTCTCTCGGAAACCTTGCGCGATGGAGACAAACCGATATCATATTTAAATTCAGGAAAAAAAAAAAAACTATCAGAATCACATATTTTTCTTTCTGAGAAAAAAAAAAGTTTCTTTTTTGTTGCTCAGTGATATCGACGACTTAATATTCGACGATCAATGTGGATTTAGAGAAAAGAGGTCTACAATGGATCAGATTTTTAGTATGAGACAGGTTTTGGAAAATAAATATGAATAGTCAATTGAAAAAAAAAAATATATATATATATCAGGTGTATATAAATTGAAGTGTGGCACATGTGGCAATGTCTATATAGGACAAACTGGTAGACCTTTTATCTCTCGGATAAAGGAACACATCAGAGCATATAACAGAAATTTAGAAAATTCAAAATATGCTAACCACCTATTCCAATTTAATCATTGTTTCGATCCAAATTTTGAAATTTTACATATTTGTGATAAGGGTAAGAAGTTAGATCTTTTGGAGGCTGTAGAAATTAATAAATTTAAAAGTAGTAAATAACTGTTAAATTCTCAACTTGATTTGAATGAATCCCCTTTGTTAAATTAAAAAAATTAAATAAATATTGTTGTATTGTTGCTTAGATCAGTTGGAACAGAATTCATAATTTGTTAACATGTCTGAAGAAGGTACAGTGTACCGAAACAGCTGTCACTGAATTATATAATAAATATGAAAATCAAATAAAACTAAGTTTTATTTTTATTTAATTAATAAATATGAATAGGCTTATTAGCACTGTGTAGGCTTGAAAAAATGTATAGAATTCAATTAAGAAGGAGAAGTTGTATTCTGCTGGACTTCCGAATATTTGAATGTAGCATCAATATAATGTCCAGCTTTGCAGAGTGTTTTATGTGTTTGATGTTTGTAGTATGTCAAACATCCCACAGGCAATAAATTACATTTTCACTGTCACTAAATTATAGAGGGATTCATAATATGGTCGACAAACTAACCAAGCAATGATGTTGCCAATGAGGTTTGGAGCTAATTTTGTGACACAAGAACGAGGTACGTAATGAGAGGGTGCTGCAGACATGTGGAAAAGGGGGGGGGGAGGCGCTCTGCGAGAGAGAGGATCGATTACACGGCTCTGTAAACACGAGCAGGCAGCGCTATCTTGCCACATCTTCAAAACCCGCCCGCCATTTCGGACTCGATATTAAAATTCTATGATTGAACTATAAGGTCTTACTTTGTTTAGTCTTTAGTGGAACTTGAGAACTGGGTGGAAGTACTACAACATCCATGTAATTCGCAATGTAGGTACCGTAGTAACCTATGATTCTTGTCAATCCAGCATGCTCACACATTTCCCTTCTTTCTCTCTTACATTGGACGAACTAATCACAGAGCGACTCGAGCTGTTATTCCTTTTTTTATTCATTGTATCATTAATTTAATTTTAATTGTATTTAGTTTCATTGTATTATTAGACATTATTTTCATTATCATTCAATATGACGTAATTAATTGTTCAATGACTATTATTGTAATTTTTTTTGTATTCAGATGTAACATATGTTTGTCCTGTTTAATATGACTATTGTAATTTTTTTGTATTCATATGTAACATATGTTTGTCCTGTTTAATATGACTATTATTTTATTCTTTTTTTTGTATCCATATGTAACATATGCTTGTTCTGGTGAGTGGAAGAGAAGGCCACATGGCCTTAACTCCACCAGGCTAAATAAATTTAAATCTAAGGTGAGATGGTAGGCCCTATCCCATCAATGTTAAAACATAATTTGAGACCCGTTATCTCAGGAACTACTGGATGGATTGTAATGAAATTTTTACAGCATATTAAATGTGGTTTGTAAAGACCACTGAACCTCCCGTCAAACTTGTATCTAAATATTAATGTCCTATATAATTTTGTTTGCCACTAGTCTCTTTTTTATTTAAAAAAATAACTTTCAAAAAATCATAAGTGAGGATCTATACAAGAGATCATCCTGATTATGGTTCCACAGCTTCAGTACAACTAGGTTTACTGCCTGTAAAACTGTTATGTAAATATCTCTAATAGTTCCTGACATAATGGGGCAAATGTTCGAACATTTTCACTTTCGAGAAAACAAGGTTTGAAGTATTGATATTACAGGCTGACAGCTGTCAATTAAAAAAATAATAATTAACGCACTTATAATTGGCGTTCAGTAAAAAATCATATAGGCCTACAGAAATGTTCAGGAAAGAACAAACTATTCAATTATAAAAAAAACAAAAATTGATTTTTTTTTTTCAATTTTTGGCCTACCAAGTTTTAGCGACAAAAAAGTACCAATCTGTCTGGAGCACTGTATAAAGGAATATAAAAAAATACGTACACTAGTATAACAGCCGTCATTAGCTCGGTGCCTCTTCGGAAACTTTAAACATGTTTGATACCATAGTTATTCGAATATCAATAAAATTTGCCAAGATGGCAATGACGATATTACAATGATTTACGCCACTTTTTTCTTTCTCTAAGTACGTATATAAATAAATATCCTCTACTCGTGTCCAACTCAGGGTCGAGTCGAGGAATGAGATGAGATAAACCCCTATGTATAGAGATCTGTGAGTGACAAGGGTGCCGGCCGGCCACGTCTCGCATCATCACAGCGTCAGATCAATGAAAGGAAATGAAATGGATGAGATGAGTATGGAGAAATGGTGGAATGAGTTGGTGGCAGGGGAAAACGGGAGAAAATGCCGAGAAAAACCTGCCCAAGCTCCGTTTCGCCCACAACGAAACCCACATGGAGTGACCGAGACTCGATCTCGAGACCCAGCGGAGAGAGGCGAGCCGCTTCTCAAAATGTATACTAAAATAAATTCGCATAATGTATACTGATAGTTATAATTTTTTTATTACAAAATAAATAGATTATTAGTGAAGGGATTTAGTATGATGATGATGGTGGTTGTATTATCGCCTCACTCTGATGGTTAACAGTTTATATAAAAGCGGGTGCCGCGCGGCAATGCTTGACATGCGGTGTTGTCACGTTTCTCATAGCGCTATGAGCGTTTATTACTGATTATTTATGCTATTTAATTTTTATGTTATTATTTGGTATTGTTTAAGTTTTAAAATTAAAATTATATACGTATTTATTTATTAAATAATTTAATTCCAACATTATTACATAATTTTAATACCCATACAAAAGCATGGTGAAAACATTATATTTATTATTATTATTATTATTATTATTATTTATTATTATTATTATTATTAACTGTTCGGTCTGAAATTTTTTCCCATGGCCGCCACATGTTGAAATGACTTATATATAAACTAATATAATATGTAGATATGGTATTATTATTCTAGCTACATATCACAATAAATCATTGATAATCTTCTTCTTCGCTTTCTGGTTTAGGCAAGAGTTGCCTGTTCCGTCTTCACTAATAGATCTAAGACCATCTCTTCCGAGGACGTCCGACATCTCTTCTTCCTCTTGGAAAACAATGGAAGATTTTATTTGGTAATCTTCTTTCTTCCATTCTTTCTACATGTTCTTTCCACTGTATCTTGTTGTTAAATATCTTTTCTTTTATGGAGTAGATCTGCAGTTCTTCACGGATATCCTCGTTTCTTATCTGGTCCATTCTAGTGCAGCCTTTTACTCTTCTTAAAAATTTCATCTCGGCTGCTTGGATAATTATACAATTAATTACGGTATACAATTTTATAACTGGATCGAATGTTCCACATCGTTCCGAGTTTTAATTGAAACTGAGGGAAGAATAGCAATGTGGCAACATCGTCTTAGTCGCGGCAGTCGAGATCTTTGTATTTTAATAACATATAGGCTAACAGCTGCGGGGAAACAAAGCGAGCCGCTTGTTAAGCATCATAGTAAGGCGATAATATGAGAGTAACTCAAATATAAACATTTTTTTTTTATTTTGTAGAATCTCCAGAAAAACTATTAGGCCTACCTATCTCATTTTTCTTTATAATCTCTCTATAACCTCTCATGATCCGAATTTTCTGGTTAACAAAATTTATCTTACTTTTTAAATTAATTGGTACATGTTAAGTTTGGTTTGAATGAAACAAAAATTATGGTCGCTAGAGTATCTATTTACATAAAAATGAGAATTCAAGTACATAAATTGAAAGAAGAATAACTGATGCAAGAAGAATCATTGGCATCTTAAACTCAGTGCTCTGGAATAGAAATATAATATACAGAACAAAGAAAACTATATTTCAAGTTCTGTTAAAAATATTTTATTATATGGGACAGTAAGTAGAAAACAAGCCAAAAATCTGCTAGCAGTAGAAATGGATTTTCGGAGGCGATCGAGAAGAATTTCAAGGAGGGATAAAGTCAGAAATAGTACAATATAGAATATTACGCCAGTTAAAAAAAATATATATGGGAAAAACGTTTGAAATGGTATGGACAGCTCATAAGAATGGAAGAAGATAGAATACCAAAGAAGATCCTTGATTGGAAAGCTAATGGAAGAAGTGGAAGAAGCAAACCTAGAGAACGTTAGATAGATTGAGTGAGGAGACGAATAGAAGCTAGAGATTTGAAGGAAGAAGACGTTTTAGTCGAGAACTACTGGTGCCAAATCACTTTGGGTTGAATGACAAACACTGTATTGTAGAATATTCCTAATAAAATGTAATAGACAACAAATATACTAACGTACCTACTTTAATAACACCGAGCAACAAAAAATTAACTTTTTTTTTGTCTCAGAAAGAAAAATATGTGATTCTGATAGTGTTTTTCTCCTGAATTCAAATATGATATCAGTTTTTCTCCATCACGCAAGGTTTCCGAGAGACAGGCATTTATAATTTCAAACACTTTAATATTTTCTACATTCGTAATTACACAATATTCGAACATTTGGACTCACCTAGAAAGTGAGAAATGATAATTTTCTGCTGTATTTCGCCTGTGGAGCATCCTTCTTGATGATCCAACAATAATCGGTCAGCATATTAGGATTCCATTTACCTTGATGTCTCTTTTCCATAGCTGAAATCTCGTGATGGTGTTTCCCGTGCTCATCGCTCAATGGACAAATGGACGAAAAAAAGTTTATTAAAAAAATAATTATTTAAATCCATTAATTGAAGTTGAAATAAAAAAAAACTGTGGGTGATGGAGAAATTCTGAATACATATTTGAAAACGATAAAAACTGCAATAAGTACAACTGTTGGTACTCATGAGACAAAAATCATGTTGACCAGCGTAATATACGAATAATGACAAATTTAAATAATTATATATTTTTAGTCATCATCATCATAGTACATTTACGAATTTAGGTCATTTGTTGACCTGTTTCGGCCTCAAGAGAAACACCATCCAAAAGTCTTTTGAGTGGACGTCCTGGTCTTTTTCCTGCAGGTTGATATCTTAACATTTGTTTGGGTATTCTGTGATCTTCCATTTGATGAACATGTTGCATCCATCTTGACTTATAATCAGAAATTTTGTTTTCTAAAGATTCCATGTGTAATTCTTCTAAGATGTCTTCATTTTTTTTGTGATCTAGTAGTGTGTATCCTGCAGTCCTCCGAAGGTATCTCATTTCAGCAGATCTAAGTCTCTGTATATCCTTCTGTTTCAACGTCCATACTTCGCTACCATACAAAAGAGTTGGAAGAGCCAGTGTTTTATACACTTTCAGTCTTGAATGCTTTTGGACTAACTGTGGCTTGAAGATAGCATTTATTAACCCTAAAATTCTTAAAAATGTAGATATTTTTGCATTTACATCCTTTTCTTCTTCATATGAGACATTGCATCGTAGATATGTACTATTATTCACCTGCTCCAAAATTTTATTGTCCAGTACAATTTTACTTCTGACAGGATCTACACCTTGAAATGCCATAATTTTTGTTTTTTCTGTAGACATCTTTAATCCATATTCTTCTGTAATTTTGTTAAGTTCATACAGATCTTTCTGTAGATTATCTTCGGAATTTGCTATTATTATTTGGTCATCTGCAAACAATATGGTGTTTAATTTTCTATATATTTTTAGTTATTTATTTTAATAGTACACCAGAACGACAAAAATGCCTAAGTAATGAGACCAGAACTTTTGGTTGGTTTAGAAGATTTCATATGCTGGAGCATAACTGACCTATCTACTTCGTGTCACATTTAGAGTTGAATACAATGGGAGTACGATTTTATAATATAGAATGTATTTAGGCCTAAATGGCTAAAAATAGGCGTACTCAAACATAACATACTAGATCATCATCACCATCAATCAAAGTTCACGGATTAGGTCTTTGCCTGTTCCGATCTCACATCTGTTCATCTCAGCGCTTTCTTGGTCTTCCTACCGATCTTCGTCCTCCAGGATTATACATCAGTGCCATATTTGGTATCCTGTCCTCTGTCATTCTTTGCAGATGTTCTATCCAATTGTCTCTGTGTTCTTCTATTTGTCGAAGAAGTGATTGTACTTTTAGTTCCTCTCTAATATTCTCATTTGTAATATGTTCTTCTCTTGTACAACCTTTCACAGCCCGTAGGAGTCTCATTTTCACTGCCTGAATTTTGCTTTTTTTCATTTTCCTTCAGGACCCAGACCTCACTTTCATACATCGCCACTGGCAATACCATCGCTGATGGCGTTACTGAAGTATTGGCGTTTCAAAAAAAGAGCCCAGTAAGAACAAACATAGTAATAGAAGATAGTGTTGGAACAGGTTTCACACTTCCAATATTTGGACTGCGAGATAACATACTAGATATATCATAATGTATAAAGCTACCACACCTACAATTACCTAGTAAAGCTGTAAAGCATTGCTAAAAAATGCTATGTTTGCAGTGAAGGCCCTACCCTTGGACAGAATTACTATGGACGGATATAATGTATTGACTTAGCCTTTCACGGCCGGAGTTGCTATGATGATCTTGAAGAAGATTTCCGGGCTGTAAGGCCGTGGTCTCGAGGCTTGAAGTTCCCCGAAGTTTCGCCAGAGACTGCGTCTGGCATCCTCCTGAGACAACTCTTGAGGATGCCAGACGCAGTCTCTGGCGAAACGTTGGGGAACTTCAAGCCTCGAGACCACGGCCAGACAACCCTTGAGGATGCCAGACGCAGTCTCTGGCGAAACGTCAGGGAACTTCAATCCTCCAGACCACGGCCTACAGCCCACAAATTTTCTTCAAGATCGTCATATTAGATGTAGTTTGAAAATGTCATGTTGTGTCTTAGTAACTAAAGCTACATTTATTTGAATATAATCCCTTTGAGGTTGGAATTTTGCAATCTACAACGCCGGGTATATGAGTCGAGTAAACGAAAACCAAGAGTTTGAGTGCCTGTGGTTTTTAGGTAATCAGAGGTTTAATATTGTACTATGTGCATTTGCCATTATTTGATAGGATGATACGTTTTTGACTTGAACACATACGATTTCAATGTATTCCGAAGTGGTGTTATATTGGAATACCTGTATCCCTATTCTCAATATTACCATGTCCAAGCTCTCTAAAATTTCGAAGCAGAATCAAATATTGCTTGATTAATTTTTTTTTTTTTTTTGCGTTGGCGTCTCCAACTATTTCAGTCGAAGTATATGGAGATTGGACGGAGAGAATTTCATCCACAAAAATCCATATTATTGAAATATCGAGGCAGAGATGATTTATCGACACTGATATTAATATTTTATTGTAGTGATAATGGACACACGCTGTATTCTGACATTCCTTTCCACCTCTATCGAACATTTACTTCTAGCACTTATTTGATATATGCAGTGTTTTTATTACGCTCACAAGAAGTAAATAATCTAATAAATAATAGTTTTTAAAACTAAAACAACCGACTTTATTAGAAAACCGAACTAAAAAATGAAAAATAATTTTAATTTCCAACACGCTTGGGATAAAATTAAAGTGGTCAACAAAAAAAAATTGTCTCCAACACTATAGAATAAAACTAGAACTATCAACAAAAAGAAAATAATTTTACCATCAAAAAGCGTGGAGTGCTTTTTTATGATTTTTACATGTTCTTCTTAGAGACTTTACTTTTACCAATATCTGTTTATTATCAATATATTCATTGATATAGAGCACACCACGCTTTTGATGGTAAAATTATTTTCTTTTTGTTGATAATTCTAGTTTTATTCTGTATGTGTTGGAGACGATTTTTTTGTTGACCACTTTAAATTTACCCAGCGTGGTGGAAATTAAAATTATTTTTTTCATTTTTTAGTTTGGTTTTTTAATAAAGCGTGTTGTTTTAGTTTTTTTAAAAACTATTATTTATTTTATTTTTTAGTTTCAATATTTTACAGAATAAGATAAAAATGTAAATATCTTTAAATTCCATACTATTGTAGTATGAGCTAAAAGTAATACTCTTCTAAAAAAATCCTCCCAGCCGGATTTGAACCAGCGACCTATGGGTTACTGAAATTATATACCACTAGAGTTCACCGCTCTGCCAACTGAGCTCTTACAACGATTGGACTAAAAAGTCGACAAGTACCAGTTTTAATTTTTTGATTTTGTGATGATTCTGGCCAGGATTTTAGAAACAAAATATTAAATTATTGTATTGTCACGGGTCCTTTACAAGTATACAAAGTTTCAAGTCGATCCAATGTTTCTAAGTGGATGAAAATCGTGTTCAAAATTCCGTTACATAGAGAGATAGAAACAGGTCAAGCTAATATAAAGCGTGTAAAAAACAAGTATTATTTCCATACTGAATTCAAATAAGCTTTTAAAACATTTTCCCTATCGCGTATTTTTTCTTTTGTCAGTTTGGCCAATTTTATATGTTGTTAATGTGGTAATTTATATAATTTTTTACTTTTGTAACATTTGCATATTGGAACAAAAATATCACAACTAAATGAAAAATTTATAAGAGCATAATACAGAATATTTTGTCGCGTCGGTGGAAATGAAAATTGGTCTTTGACGGAATTACAAAAGATACATATTAGAGCAGTGAAATTTATCTTAGAAGAAGCCTAAAAAATCAAGACAGGATAAAACAAGAAATGCATTCCTTTGGAGAGGAATGAATGTTACCACATCTGTCGTTAAAAGGATTGAATAAATATGAAATTATTGTATTGTCGCGGGTCGTTTACAAGTATACAAAGTTTCAAGTCGATCCAATTATTTTAAGTGGGTGAAAAACGCGTTGAAAGATTCAGTTACATAGATAGATAGATGCAGGTCATGCTAATATAAAGCGTGTAAAATGGTATGGCCATGTACAAAGAATGAGAAATGAAAGATGGCCAATGGTCACCCCTGGAAAAAATAAACGTGGCAGACCAAGATGGAAATGGAAAAACTATCTCAGAACTATAATGGATGATGGGAATTTGGAAGAAGGCGATTAGAACGATAGAAATAAATGGAAAACTGAAGACGGCAAAATACTCAGTCGGGGAAAGCCGAAAGCCGAAGAAGAAGAAGAACACTTGACATAACTTCATTTTATGCAATTAAATCGTCCACTTATGTGGAATTCTGTACAGTGCTACACAAAAAAATTCAGCAACTAAAGTAGTAGTAGTAGTGAGGACTTTATAAAGAACAAAAAGTAAGATAGTTACAATATATTACCAAATATGGGTCGCACGGGGCAGTAAGCCGTACGTGCTGTTGACAGTCCGTTACAATAAGTAAAAAATTGGTACTAGTGTAAAGAAAATAACAAAAACAGCAATAACATTACAATTACATAAAGAAACAAACACAATAATAATATTACAATTAACATAATAACACAAATAGCATTATACACTAAAAACATTAACATTACAATTACATAAAGAAAACAACAATAATATTACAATTAAGTAATAACAACAATAGCATTATCACTAAAAAAAACATTAACATTACAATTACAAAAAGAAAACACATTAATATTACAATTAAATAATAACACAACAGCATTAATACACTAGAAACATTACATTACAATTACATAAAGTAAAGTAAAAGTAAGTTGATCCCACTATAGGCCTCAGAAGGCCCTTGGGGTAGTGGGAGGTTAAGGCTCTCCCAATATTTCATGGACAATCGGCACTTGATGTCAGCCGGGTTGTCAGCCCGCGTGACGGACCGCCCTTTTACCCCAGAAACAACGTCTGGTACTCATTTCACGTTAGAGATGAGTCGACCCGAGGGCTTATAGTGCCGCCAGAGGTTTGGTCAGTTTAAAAATCCTGACCCACCGGAACTTGAACCCTCGACCTTTCGGCTTGTAGCTCAGTGCCTTAACCACTACGCTACGGCGTGCCCCGCAATTACATAAAGATAAAGAAAACACAATAATATTACAATTAAGTAATAACACAATAGCATTATACACTAAAAAAACATTAACATTACAATTACATAAAGAGAAAACACATTAATATTTCAATTAAATAATAACACAACAGCATTATACACTTAATTATTATATATAATTGTAATAATTAAATGGTATTGCATTTTGATAACATATATTTATTCATGAATGAGTGTTGTCCTATTTTTCGCGTTTTGTCCAGAAATTTACCGAGGTTATCCAATTTTCTGGATTTACCAATAAACTCGTAGCATGCCAATCTTTTCCGATTTGAATTTAGAAATCTTTCCGGTAATAACTGACGTCTCCAATATCTGTTTTATTTTCAAATTATTTACCAACTAAAAGTAAAGTTACACAAGTGAGAAATATATAATATCAAAAGTGTGTTAAGAGTTAAGTTGGACGGTAAATGCTTCATGCAACCAAATACGAGTACATATTTGCATATTTGCATATAATACAACATTAAATAGTAGAAGAAATAGTGACGTGTCTTCTTTATTATTTTATTTGAAATTAAGTTTTATTTCATTTTTATTTATTTGGGTTCGTGGGACCTTACCTCGCTATCGTTATGATAAGTTGATATATATACCGTGAAAGAGTTTTTTACCCTTATCTTTAAATTATTCTCCTTGCTTCAACCCATTGTGAATTTTGAAAATATCCGAGACTAGCTGTTTGTTTTAGTAAAAAACTTAATTTAGATGGGGTGTTCATTAGCGTTTCGATTTTATGAGGTATAATCTATTTTTATCCGGAAAAAATTCTGCCAAATAGAACAATAATATAAAAAAGATATATTTTTAAAGTTATTGCAGATTAACTCGATTAAAATTGGTCCTGTTGTACTGGCATAACAACTGTAATCTACCAGAAAATTGTTATGCAGTAAAAAAAAAACAAGAGGATTAGTGACCGTAATTTGTTGAGAGATACATATATGTAATTACATTTTTAGGCAATATAGTGAAATGATCAAAAGAAGAATTTCAATAAAAGATAAAACCGAAATTAAAGCTATTTGAAATATGGAGATGTAGATTTTATAAATTCGATTTCCCACCGCAGGGATGATTGCTTGAAATTCATTTGAATTTGGATTGAGTTTTTATTAACCCGAACATTTGAAATCTCTGTAATGGAAGTTTATGAATCACGTTAGTTAAATTGACAGGGTTTTTATTGTTAACGACAAGTGCAACCGATCTTAATTTTACTACGTTCTAAGATTGTAACTGTGGTTTTATGTGTCCAAATAAGAATTAAATGTTAATTGAAATGAGTTGGGAAGTTTAGTCTGTCGTACACATTATATACTGGATTTCATGTTTAAAGTTGATGAACTGACATAAATATTTGAAATCACAACCAAACTTTGTGTAAAATTGATCCCTCGTATTTATGAGTACCAGAGTCTGCATGGCCGGTCAAATATTTGGTATTCATACAGTTGGCCAAGGTTTTGTACAGCCTTTGAAAAAAAATGATGGCGCAACTCTTGATGATGAAGAGCGATTCACACCAGTACGTTGTTACATGTTCTACTCGTTTGAGCATAAAGCGGACGGCGTAAGTCTCTCTTCATGCAGTATTTGTATTATCGCCTCACTCTGATGGTTAACAGTTTATATAAAAGCGGGTGCCGCGCGGCAATGCTTGACATGCGGTGTTGTCACGTTTCTCATAGCGCTATGGACGAATATTACACAGACAGAATACATGGATTATTTATGTTATTATTTAATTTTTATGCTATTATTTGGTATTGTTTAAGTTTTAAAATTAAAATTATATACGTATTTATTTATTAAATAATTTAATTCCAACATTATATAGCTTGTAGGTCTACACGAATTCAATATCCGTACAAAATGCATGCTGAAAATATTATTATATTTTATTATTATTATTACTTACTTACTCACTGGCACTATCGAACCCGTAGGTTCATGGCCGCGCGGACATAAGCTCTCCATTAGGCATGGGTTCCCTGAAGTAGTCCCTGCCCGGAGAACCGAATGGGGGACTATTTTACCTCTGGAAAATTTTACCCCAGTTGAACCCATGTCCGCATTTCTTGACGGTTGTATTTTTACGCGTTGAAAGATCATCACTCTTTCGACCAAGGCACTTTTTTTGTCTGGCTTATCACCTTCGACCACGTCCGGCATGGGGAACCCTATCGGCAGCAATGCTACTGCCGGCCAAGCTCTCGGGATCATTTAAGCACACAAGCCACTCCACCACGACAATGTAAAGATACCATGGAGGGATTTATTATTATTATTATTATTATTATTATTATTATTATTATTATTATTATTATTATTAACTGTTCGGTCTGAAATATTTCCCATGGCCGCCACATGTTGAAATTACTTGTATATTAAAATAATATAATATGTAGATATTGTATTATTATTGAAGCTACATATCACAATAAATCACTGATAATTTACCATAATCACGTTATACAATTTTATAACAGGATCGATTGCTCCACATCGTTCCGAGGTTAAATTGAAACTGAGGGAAGAATAGCAATGTGGCAACATCGTCGTAGCGCGGCAGTCGAGATCTTTGTATTTTAATAACTATAACAGCTGCGGGGAAAAAAGCGAGCCGCTCGTTAAGCATCATAGTGAGGCGATAATATTTCACTTCAGCGGAGCAGTCGGTAAGATGCTCGTTTTCCGACAAGGCAGGCCCACGATCGGTTTCTGGTTAGGTATACTTACTCACTGGCACTTTCGAAACCCGTAGGTTCATGGCCGCGCGGACATAAGCTCTCCATACATCCCTATCCTGAGCTAATGCTTCCAATCATTCCGTGTATAATCTACTTCCCTCAAATCATAGTTAATGTTATTCTCCCACCTCGTTCTGGGTCTACCAACTGGGCGTTTTCCTCTGGACTATATATAGGCTATATATCCATCCATAGTAATTCTGCCCGAGGGCAGGTCGTCCACTGCAATCATAGCATTTTCATGCTATTTTTTTGCAGCTTTACTAGGGAATTGTAGCTTCTCGTAGCTTTCTACACCTGATGAAGGATGATGATGATGATGATGATAATAAGGATGATAATGATAAGGATATGATGATGGCCATATAATTTCAGGGACCGCTTGGGTCTTAAAGTTTTCCTGACATTTGTCTTACAGATGAGGAAAAACCCCGATAAAAACCTCACCAGAAAAACTGTTCCGACCGGGGATCGAACCCGGGCCCGCCGCGAGACAAGGGAGCACGCTACCTCGAGACCACAGCAGTGGACCTTTTTGATATACAGGGCGTATCTAAATTCCAATTAAAGACTTTGAAGACGTATAGGGGGACCAGACAGCTCGAATCTACTATAGGCCTACATAAAAAGAAAAGATCACTAACTGGAGTAACATTAAGGGATAGAATGAAAAGTGATGAGATAAGGATGCAGTGGAATAGTAGGGAAATGGTTGAACATATACAAAATTATCAGATTAAATGGTTCCAACACGTCCAGAGAATGTCAAATTCCCGTTTACCAAAGATGATTTACCACCTCAACCCTAAAGGCAAAAGAGACCTCGGAAGACCCTTCAACCGATGGAATGATCAGTTTTTGTAGTCGCAGAACGGGCATCATCGCCCAATACTGCATTCGGAACAAGAAGAAGAAGAAGAAGAAGAAGAAGAAAAAAATACAAAGAAATTAATAAACTATAATGAATTAATTTGTGCTTTTTATACAAGGCATTAGGTAAATATATTAACGAATCTTAAATATATTTTTATTAAATAATAAAAAAAACACATTAATTTTTAAAAAGTAATATTAATTAGTGAGTTGTTTCTGTTAGTAATTTTATTTTCAATTTGTTTCTGAAAGATGGTGAAGTTTGACAGTCTCTGATATAGGGTGGAAGGGAATTCCATGTTCTACCAAGAGCCATTGTAAAATATTTCGAATAATAGGTAGTATGAGTCCACCGCTGTGGTCTCGAGGTAGCGTGTTGCCTTGTCACGCAGCGGGCCCGGGTTCGATCCCCGGTCGGGGCAGTTTTTCTGGGTGAGGTTTTTATCGGGGGCTTTCCTCACCTGTAAGACAAATGTCAGGAAAACTTTAAGGCCCAAACGGTCCCCGAAATCATATGGCCATCATCATCATAATCATCCTTATCATCATCATCATCATCATCATCACGATCATCCTTCACCGGTGTGGAAAGAAACGGGAAGCTACCACACCTACACAATTCCCTAGTAAAGCTGCAGGCATAGCATGAAAATGCTGTGATAGCAGTGAAGGACCTGCCTTCGGGCAGAATTACTATGGATGGATGGATGGATGGATGTAATATGACGAGAAGGGATATAAATATAAATATTGGGAAGTAATTTAAATTCGGCCGCAGTGGACTAGTGGTTATGCTCGTCGTCTCTAGTTTCGAGGGTCGTGGGTTCAAATCCGGGTCCCGGGTTCGAATCCCGGTGAGACCATAGACATTTTACTTGTATTCCGAGATCCGGCTGCAAGATTACTACATTCGTCGATGTATGAACAAAATCAATTTTTTTCATAAAATTGTGAATGACTGAATACATTTTTGCCCAGTTTTCTATTAAAATTCAGCCGCCAGCATGTTTAATGAAAATATAATTAATTCATTTATTCGAAGTAATTTGATTCACTTGTTATTCAAATGAATTATAATCCAGTTCGCAGAAATCGATGTATAGAGCTTGAAAAGTTTTGGTTGCCATTGCACACTTGGCCGTAAACCTCCTCGTGGCTACAGCAGGCTGTGACACCAATCAGTAATAAAATGGCGGTAAGTACGTATTTATTGTTTTATATTGTTCCCTCGCAGCGGGAACTAAAAACCACTGCCCTTTATGTTATACTACTTACAATGTATATACAATAATATATCCAAAAAGGAAGTGTTAATATACAATTATACGAAACAAATCACAGCATTTTAAATGAACTGAACTTTATTTGAAACAATATAAAGCAATAAATAAGTACCTACCGCCATTTTATTACTGACTGGTGTGACAGCCTGCTGTAGCCGCGAGGAGGTTTACGGCCAAGTGTGCAATGGCAACCAAAACTTTTCAAGTTCTATACATCGATTTCTGTGAACTGGATTATAATTTATTTTAATAACACTCCTGGCGCGACAGGCCTACAAGGCCCTTAGCGTACCAGCCGGCTGCTGGCCTCACATCCACATGTGTCAATCACAGAGGTAGATGATAATCAGTCAGTGTAGGGGTGACATGTGGTCAGCATGTCGAGTCCCCCAGCCGTTATAGCTGGTTTTCTCAACCTGGAGCCGCTACTTATTGTAGCTACCCAAATGCATCACGATGCTGGGTGGGCACCGGTCCCATACTGGCTGAAATACCATGAGAAAAATTTCTTCCCCCATGGAGACTCGAACCAGCGCAAGTCCCAAGGCTTCCTGCCTTAACTACTCGGCTACAGCGCGGGACATTTTAATAACAAGCGAATCAAATTATTTCAAATAAATAAATAAATAAATAAATAAATAAATAAATAATATTTTAATTAAACATACTGGCGGCTGAATTTTAATAAGCAACTGGGCAAAAATGTATTCAGTAATTCACAATTTTATGAAAAAAATTGATTTTGTTCATACACTTGATGAACGTAGTAATCATGCAGCCGGATCTCGGACCATTAAATTGTATTGTTCCTGCGGTTAACCATGGTCTGTAACTTAAGTTAAGTTTAGGTCAAGGACTTCCCTGGCATTTCATTATCATTTATCACCCAACATATCATTGGGGCCTACAATACGGCTGTGAAGCGTGGAAGGCTACAAAACAAATTGGAAGGAAATTGAAATTCTTTGTAAATCGTCGCCTGAGAAATATCTTGGGTATATGAGAATGAGGAAGGCTTACAACTGAATGGTATTAATAAGCTGTTAGTTTATGCTGATGATGTAGTACTACTGGCCGATAGCGAGGAGATACTAAAGGCCAACACGCACACACTATTGAGTAACACTAAGAAATTAGGACTGGAAGTAAATATCAGTAAAACTAAATATGTGGTCACACGTAGAAATACATTATATAATGGAAATGGACAGCTAATGACAAATGAGGGAAATTTTGAGGAATTGGCTGAATTCAAATACCTAGGAACAATAATCACAAATAGGAATGAGATGCACAAAGAAATTAAACATAGGCTCAATTCTGGAAATGCATGCTATTATGCATTGCAGATACTTTTAATGTCCCAACTCCTTTCAAAAAATGTTAAGCTGAAAATATATAAAACTATTATTCTACCAGTTATATTATATGGGTGCGAAACATGGACTCTTACTTTAAGGGAGGAAAGGAGATTACGAGTATTTGAGAATAAAGAGAGATGAACAGACAGGTGAATGGAGAAGACTACATAACAATGAACTACATGGTCTTTATAGGAAGCCAGATATAATAAGAACAGTTAAGTCCCGTAGACTGCGATGGGCAGGACATGTTGCGCGTATGGGGAATGAAACACGTGCATGGAAACTTCTTGTAGGAAAGCCAGAAGGAAAACGCCCAGTTGGTAGACCAAGAATGAGGTGGGAGAACAACATTAACTATGATTTGAGGGAAGTAGATTATACAGGGAATGATTGGAAAGCATTAGCTCAGGATAGGGATGTATGGAGAGCTTACGTCCGTGCGGCCATGAACCTACGGGTTCGATAGTGCCAGTGAGTAAGTAAGTAAGTATATGGTGGCCAGAGATTATAACAAATAAATAACTTTGGTGAAGAACGAATCAAAATTAAATTTGTAAAGAAATTAAATTTAGAAAATGGGAATGGGTTGGTGATATGTTAAGGAGAGAGAATGATAACACACACACAAAATGAAATTTGATTAGAGAAGGTGAAGAGGAAGACCTAGGGCAACGTGGATTAATACTTTCATGGATGAAGCTGAACAGGCATGGATGAGTTGGAATGAAATTAAGACATTGTGCACATCTTAGAGTCAAAATCAAATGAATAATCTATGTAATATTACTATTAAATCCAGCAAACTACAGAGTGCGTTGACGGGCTTAAGGCCCTATGCTTCTCAGTGGAGTGACCAAGACTACTACTGCTATATCATTGAGGTAACTTTTTTTTTTTTTTTTTTTTTTTTTGCAAATACTCCAAGTTGTTATTTTCGACATTCCTGGTTTCTCTCCTGGCATGGCGTATTTGTAACCCACTTCTGATATTGGGGCGTCTGGAAGGCGGGGTTACGTTCCCCGATATGATGGGTGATGATGATGATAGTGGTGCGCCAGGAGAGTCCCTAATCCTAAGCCTAATCTAAGATGAATATGAATGATGATGATTGCGATGGCCACATGATTTCTGGGACCGTTTGGGCCTTAAAGTTTTCCAGACATTTGTCTTACAGGTGAGGAAAAATCCCGATAAAAACCTCACCCAGAAAAACTGTCCCGACCGGGGATCGAACCCGGGCCTGCTGCGTGACAAGGCAGCACGCTACACCTCGAGACCAAAGCGGTGGACCTTGAGGTAACGTAACTCCGCCTTCCAGGTGCCGTAACCTAGAATTTGATTACAATTCTGCCAATTAGAGGAGAAAGCCAGAAATTTCATTAAAGACAAACTGGTGGCATTGGGAAAAAATTCAATTAGAATTAAAGATTGGTTATGAAAAGATACATCATCATCATCATCCGGTATCATGGCAGCTGCCGCAGTCTTCCGGAAACCAAACGCCATTCCTCTCTGTCCATCCATTGATCTCTCTCCAATCCTCCGATATTCATAGCTGCTTGTACCCCTTCTATCCAAGTTTTCTTCGGTCTTCCTCTCTTCCTCCTTTCTATTGGGATCCATTCCCATAACAATTGAATCAGTCATTTCGAAAAGGGATCATCTCCAATTTTTCTGAAATTCACTTCTTTCCTTATTCCATGTTTACATACGTATTTCCATCGTTTCCGTGTGAGAATGGATCAACTACACTATTACTTTACCACTTTCTCACTTTATTCAGTAGCAATTTCAGATTCAATGCTTTATCCTCAACAAGTTGAATCAGTTTTTTTTCCTCTCCTGTAAAATTTGATCAGCTGTAGATGATCCCTTTTCGAAATGACTGATTCAATTTTAGGCAATCTTTGCTCTGGCATTCTTATGACATGGCCATACCAGATACAATCTAAAAAAAAAATGAAGGCAAACTGGAAAACTTTGATCAGGATGGCCAACACGGGATTTGAATCGCGAATCTCGCATGGAGCCGCCTCTTTAGGTAAATGTACAATAATGCAAATTTATAGTATCTTTGCTATAAATTTGTTAAATCATTGTCAAGAAGTGAGAGCGTCATCAGAGAGGTACAGTAGTTAAATGTTTCAGATTAGATTCCGGAGTTTAGAGTGAAATTAGTTTTGACTTGGGATAAAGATCTCGCAGTTTGTAAATAAACGCAATAAATCTTGCAGCAAGGCGCATGTCAAGCCAAGATTTCCACAAGTTGACATAATGTAGCATTTATAAGGCATTTCCCTCCGCTTGACAAGCATTCTGCTTCAGATGTCATTTAAATGAATGGTAAAATAAGAAAGAAAAAACTGCTTGTCATATTCATGGATTACTTGCCTCAGAGGTTATATTCCGGCACAACTTGGCAATGACAGCAGCGGAACTCTAAGAATTCCTACCAAAAAATATATTTTTAAATTTTAAAATAGACTATGCAAGAAGACCAAAGAAATTCATCCCAATATGAAAAAGGAGAAGATAATTTGAATATTAAAATCATAATCATCATCATCTTCCTTCACGGTTTTAGGTATTTGCCTGTTCCGATCTCACATCTGTTCAGCCCAACGCTTTCTTGGTCTTCCTACCAATCTTCGTCTTCCAGGATTGTACATCAGTGCAATCTCTGGTATCCTATCCTGTGTCATTCTTTGCAGATGTTCTATACAATTGTTCCTGTGTTATTCTATTTGTTGAAGAAGTGGTTGAACTTGTGGTTCCTCTCCAATATTCTCATTTCTAATATGTTCTTCTCTTGTAAAATCTTTCACAGCCCGTAGGAAGCTCATTTCCGCTGCCTGAATTTTCTTTTTTTCTTTTCACTTCAGGATCCTCACTTCCATACATCGCCACTGGTAGAGCCATTCTTAGCTGCGTATCCTTTCTTACTTTGCGAATATAAAATTATAAAATAAATTATTAAATTATAAATTATAAAATAAATTAACAAACAAGGCAGAGGAAGACCTAAAACCTCCTGGAGTCAGGAATATGTTTATACATGAAGGAGAAACAACTACAACCAGGAGATTGGATGGACCGACAAAATTGGCTATTAGGAATCGGACGATGTCAAAGACATTAATCAACCGATGATCTATCTATCTAATTAACAAACAATGATACGTTTATTAATAGTATTCATTCGGTGAATTATTCCATCGGTTAACACATGTAGAGACGATTGATCTAAGATCTTCTCATTTAATCCTCGACCTTTTTCATATTCATCCATAGTAATTCTGCCCGGAGGCAGGTCCTTCACTGCAGTCATAGCATTTTCATACTATGCTTGCTGCTTTATTAGGGAATTGTAGGTGTGGTAGCTTCCCGTTGCTTTCCACACCGGTGAAGGATGATGATGATGATAATGATAAGGATTATGATGATAATGATGGTCATATGATTTCGGGGACCATTTGGGCCTTAAAGTTTTCCTGACATTTGCCTTACAGGTGAGGAAAAACCCCGATAAAAATCTCACCCAGAAAAACTGCCCCGGGATCGAACCCGGGCCCGCTGCGTGACAAGGCAGCACGCTACCTCGAGACCACAGCAGTGGACCTTTTTGATATACAGGGCGTAACTAAATTCCCATTAAAGACTTTGAAGTCGTGTAGTGGGGACCAGACGTTTAAGTTTAGCGTAGAAACTCATGTCCGGAAACTTACCGTTTTCCCGCCACACGCAAATAAAAGCACATGGTGCTCTCTCCGACGCCTGTTGTTTATCGTCTGGCTTCACAAGAAGAACTTGATGTGACGACCCCTGATTTGCTGAATAATAATTTGCCAGTTTATAATCTATTATTAAGATGCAATAAAGACGTTTATGCAGTATTTGTTGACCTGGAAAAGGCCTTTGACAGAGTAAATTGGAATAAACTCCTGAAGATCTTGAAGAAAATTGGCGTGAACTGGAAGGAGAGGAGGCTCATAAGTACTCTTTATATGAAAAGTGAAGATGGAGAAGAAATGTCAGAGGGAAGAGAGATTGGAAGAGGGGTAAGGCAAGGATGTCCTCTATCACCTACCCTTTTCAACATCTACCTGGAAGACCTAATGAAGAATTGCTTCAGTAATACGGGAGGCGTAAACATGGGATGAAGAAGAATAAAGTGCATAAGATTTGCTGATGACATGGCTTTGCTAGCAGAAGATGCAATGACACTGAGGAACATGCTGATGGAGCTGAATGATAAGTGCGAGGATTATGGGATGAAGATAAATATAAATAAGACAAAGACCATGATTATAGGAAAGAAACAAAGGAAGATAAACATGAAGATTAAAGATGAGGCCATTGGGCAAGTGGAGAGCTTCAAATACTTGGGTTGTACTGTCAGTAGTAACATGAACTGCAGTCAAGAAGTAAAGCCAGAGGATAGCAATGGCAAAAGAAGCTTTCAACAAGAAGAGAAGCATTTTCTGCGGACCTATGGCAAGAGAAATAAGAAAGAGGCTAGTGAAGTGCTTTGTGTGGAGTGTAGCATTATATGGTGCAGAGACGTGGACATTACGACGGAATGAGGAAAAGCGACTGGAAGCTTTCGAGATGTGGATATGGAGAAGAATGGAACGTATAAAATGGACAGACAAAGTAAGAAATGTAGATGTGCTAGACAGAATGGGTGAAAGAAGAACAATGCTGGAACTCATAAAGAAGAGGAAAAGAAATTGGATTGGCCACTGGCTAAGAAGAAATTGCCTGCTGAAGGATGCTCTAGAAGGAATGGTCAACGGAAAGAAAGTTAGAGGCAGAAAAAGACATCAGATGATAGACAATATTAAAATAAATGGTTTGTATGCAGATACAAAAAGGAAAGCTGAGTCAAGGGAAGAGTGGAGAATGCTGAGTTTGCAGTGAAAGACCTGCTCTTGAGCAGAACACTATGAATGAATTAAGATGCAGTTATAGCACCTGGAAATAAGGGACTTTTAACGTTAAAAAGATTCAAATTAACTCTTCCCTACAACATATTCACGACAATAGTAACACTAAATAGACTTTACAAACGCAAGGATCGAAATAAGCAGTGGCGTGTCTTGAGCTTATGACTAAACATGCAAAATATGTACAGTGTGTCCCAAATTGATGAATCCACTCTTTGAAACCTTATTTCTCAGCAACGAAATGAGATAGAAATACAATTTTTTTGTGTATGATGTAGTGGTTAAGGCACTGAGCTACAAGCCGGAGGGTCGAGGGTTCAAGTCCCGTTGGGGTCAGGATTTTTAAACTGACCGAAACCCTCTGGCGGCACTATGACCCTGGGGTCGACTCAGCCTCTAACTGAAATGAGTACCAGACGCTTGTTCTGGGGTAAAGGCGGCCGTCACGCAGGGCTGACAACCCGGCTGATATCAAGTGCCGATTGTCAAGAAAAAGTGGGAGCCTTAATCTCCTACTACCCCAAGGGCCTCCGGGCCTGTTGTGGGATCACTTTACTTTGGGGCACGCCGTAGCGTAGTGGTTAAGGCACTGCGCTACAAGCAGGAAGGTCGAGGGATTCGAGTCCCGGTGGGGTCAGGATTTTTAAACTGACCCAAACCCTCTGGCGGCACTATGGCCCTGGGGTCGAGTCAGATGGGGGTAAAGGCGGCCGTCAGGCAGGACTGACAACCCGGCTGACATGAAGTGCCGATTGTCTAGAAAAAGTGGGAGCCTTAATCTCCTACTACCCCAAGGGCCTCCGGGCCTGTTGTGGGATCACTTTACTTTGGGGCACGCCGTAGCGTAGTGGTTAAGACACTGCGCTACAAGCCGGAAGGTCGAGGATTCGAGTCCCGGTGGGGTCAGGATTTTTAAACTGACCCAACCCTCTGGCGGCACTATGGCCCTGGGGTCGAGTCAGGATGGTGGGTAAAGGCGGCCCGTCAGGCAGGACTGACAACCCGGCTGACATGAAGTGCCATGTGTATAGAAAAAGTGGGAGCCTTAATCTCCTACTACCCCAAGGGCCTCCGGGCCTGTTGTGGGATCACTTTACTTTGGGGCACGCCGTAGCGTAGTGGTTAAGGCACTGCGCTACAAGCAGGAAGGTCGAGGGTTCGAGTCCCGGTGGGGTCAGGATTTTTAAACTGACCCAAACCTTCTGGCGGCACTATGGCCCTGTGATCGACTCAGCCTCTAACTGAAATGAGTACCAGACGCTTGTTCTGGGGTAAAGGCGGCCGTCACGCAGGGCTGACAACCCGGCTGATATCAAGTGCCGATTGTCAAGAAAAAGTGGGAGCCTTAACCTCCTACTAGCCCAAGGGCCTCCTGAGGCCTGTAGTGGGATCACTTTACCACTTTTATGATTAACAAGGCACTGGAAAAGCACAGCAACACGTTCATCGATCTTCACGTCTTTATAAATAACAATGGCGGTGAGATTATCATTCGATGAATGTAAGTGGATACTGAAGTGTTATTGGAAAGTGGAGAATGTTGTTGAAGTGCAACGACGTTGGATGGTTGAATTTGGGGCGCCACCACCAACAAGGGTAACAATAACAAGAATCCGAGACAAGTCTGAAGACAATGCAACAGTACTCTCGTTATCAGTGGAACGTCTCTTTCTTCCACACCGACCTTTCAACACATCTTGCACCGTTCCATCGTTGTAATTACATACAATTTTTTTTTGTGATCCCACAACAGACCCGGAGGCCCTTGGGGTAGTAGGAGGTTAAGGCTCCCACTTTTTCTGGACAATCGGCACTTTATGTCAGCCGGGTTGTCAGCCCTGCGTGACGGCCGCCTTTACCCCCAGAACAGCGTCTCTGGTACTCATTTCCGTTAGAGGCTGAGTCGACCCCAGGGCCATAGTGCCGCCAGAGAGTTTGGGTCAGTTTAAAAATCCTGACCCCAACGGGACTTGAACCCTCGACCCTCCGGCTTGTAGCTCAGTGCCTTAACCACTACGCTACGGCCGTGCCCCACATACAAATTCTAGCCTTACTTATGATGTCTTAACGCAGCGGGGCCAGAGAAACCAAGTGATTGGTAAATACTTCCACTACATACTGCCTTTATCTACCATTAAACAGTGGACTCAGTTTAGTTTCCACATTGCTCGCACCTTACCCTACTGTGCAGGCGATGAAGATTATATGGGAGAATAGCAACAAAACAACAAATGAACTTGGAAACAATTTTTTATAATGCATTTAACTCTTTTTATTTTCTTTTGTTTCTTTCTCACTGTTTTTTCTTTCTTCCTTTACATTTAACCTTTTTCTTTATTCGTACATATAAACACAAAGACTGATACACGCCCAGACTCAAGATGGAGATTAAAATCCCCTACCCCGCCAGGAATAGAACTCGGGTCGCTGAAGTAGAAGATATAATATTATCTACCGACTACGCAACGTTGACGGACAACTATTGAATGCTAATTCAATGCTAAACAAACGATTCAGCAGTTTAATATGTTAGTGGCTTTACTGTATACAATTTCTGTGAGTGTTTCATAAGCTATTCTCGAAATTGTATACAGAAGAGAGACTCTTGGAATTGTTTCAATTTAATCACGTTTGTAACAAGAATTTAGAAATAAGGAACAGTTCTTGCTTCCAAAGAGAGAAAGATGGAATTTCGATTGCACTCTTCTTGGCGAGATAATCTGCCGAAGTGTCAAGGTTGATTTATTTTAGAGCATACATGAAGTATTGTTATTGTTATTATTATTATTATTATTATTATTATTATTATTATTATTATTATTATTATTACAGTGTTCCTCCTTCAACGCAAAGTGATTTGTCCCTAGAGATTCCTGCCTAAAGCATCTTCTTTCCTCAAATCTCTAGCTTCCTTACTTCTCCTCACTCCATATATCCAACGTTTTCTTGATCTGCCTCTTCCACTTCTTTAATTAGCTTTCCAATCAAGGATCTTCTTTGGTATTCTCTCTTCTTCCATTCTTATGAGGTGTCCATATCATTCCAAACTTTTTCTTCTATTTTTTCAATTTTTTTTTCAAAGTGCATAATTTTCTTTATCATTCCAAACTTTTTCTTCTATTTTTTCTAATTTTTTTTTCAAAGTGCATAATTTCCCTTATTGGGCTGTTTCTTACTTTATGCCTTCTTTAAATTCTTGTCGATGTCTCCAAAATCCATTTTTACTGCTAACAGCTTGTTGGCTTGATTTCTACTTACTGTCCTGGTTTCGGATCCATATAATAAAATAGTTTATAAAATAACTTGAAATATAGTTTTCTTCGTTCGGTGTATTAGCTATATTTCTATACCAAAGCGTTCAATATACCAACGATTCTTCTTCCATCAGTTATTCTTCTTTCAATTTCTATAGTTCAATCCTCATTTTTATATAAAATAGATCCTAAATATTTAAAATGTTTAACATTGCATATTCTTCCTGAATTACATTTTAGCTCATTTGTTGTATCCAATGAAAGATATTCTGTTTTATTATAAGTTATCTGTAATCCCCATTTGTTGTAATAATAATAATAATAATAATAATAATAATAATAATAATAATAATAATAATAATAATACTTTATTTATTCTGGCAGAGTTAAGGCCATAAGGCCCTCTCTTCCACTCAACCAACACAAATACAAATAAATATTCGACAAATATAGATATACACTATACTAATTATAAACAGTTAAAGATACAATAAATGTAGCAATGTAAATGTTCATGTATAAACAACATTTTAATAGGATAATAACATATATGATACGATAATAATAATAATAATACTTTATTTATTCTGGCAGAGTTAAGGCAATAAGGCCCTCTCTTCCACTCAACCAGCACAAATACAAATAAATATTCGACAAATATAGATATACACTATACTAATTATAAACAGTTAAATATACATAAATGTAGCAATGTAAATGTCATGTACAAACAACATTTTATAGAGGGTAATAACAATAATGATACGATAATAATAATAATAATAATAATAATAATAATAATAATAATAATTAATATAAATATGATACATTTATACGCGGAAACACCAATTTATATATATATAATATATATATATATATCTTACACTGGATAATAATGAAGTCGAGTTTAGAAGCAAATATAAATTTAGATTTCTTTTAAAAGATGCCAATGTCCGGCAGCCCCTTATTTCTTGTGGTAGGGAATTCCAGTTGCGAGAAGTGGAGATGGTATATGACATGGAGTGATGTGATGTCCTATGTTGCGGTATATTAAGTAAGAGACTATGTTGTGATCTTGTGTTTAAGTTATGGTTTGAGGATAGATACTGGAAACGGGATGATAAATAATTGTTCTATGTAATCCTAACCTTCACCGGTGTGGATAGAAACGGGAAGCTACCACATCTATAATTTCCTAGTAAAGCTGCAAAGCATAGCATGGAAATGCTATGATTGCAGGGAAAGACCTGCCCTCGGGCAGAACACTATGGAATGGCATATATTCCTAAAATTATTATTATTATTATTATTATTATTAATTATTATTATTATTAAATCTTTAGAGAATGAGGAGGGCTTACAACTCAGTGGTATTAATAAGCTGTTAGTTTATGCTGATGATGTAGTACTATTGGCCGGTAGCTAGGAGATACTAAAGGACAACACCGCACACACTATTGGAGTAACATAAGAAATTAGGACTGGAAGCAAATACCAATAAAACTCAATTTATGGTTCACACATATAAATACATTATATATTATGTGGAAATGGGCAGCTAATGACAAATGAGGGAAATTTTGAGGAAGTGGCTGAATTCAAATACCTAGGAACAATAATCACAAATATGAATGAGATGGCCCAAAGAAATTAACTTAGGCTCAATTCTGGAAATGCCGTGTCTATTATGCATTACGAGACTCATGATGTCCCAACTCCTTTCAAAAAACGTTAAACTGAAAATATATTAAAACTATTATTCTACCAGTTATATTATATGGGGTGCGAAACATGGACTCTTTGACTTTAAGGGAGGAAAGGAGAGTATAAAAGTATTGAGAATGCAGTACTTAGGAACATTTTTGGACCAAAGAGAGATGAACACACAGGTGAATGGAGAAGACTACATACATGAACTACATGGTCTGTATAGGAAGCTAGATAAATAAGAACAGTTCAGTCTCGTAGACTGCGATTGGCAGGACATGTTGCACGTATGGGGAATGAAAGACTTGCATGGAAGCTTCTTGTAGAAAAGCCAGAGGGAAAACGAACAGTTGGTAGACCAAGAATAAGGTGGGAGAATAACATTAACTATGATTTGAGGGAAGTAGATTGTACAGGGAATGATTAGAAAGCATTAGCTCAGGATAGGGTGTATGGAGAGCTTATGTCCGCGCGGCCATGAACCTACAGGTTCAATAGTGCCAGTGAGTAAGTAAGTATTATTAATATAGCTCCATTTTCTTTAAGATAATCAATCGTTATGAAATGCGGTTTGTTCGAACAAGGGAGTTTAAATTTTCTCCATACTCTTGGTGTTTGTGTAACGCTGGATTAAAAATGTTTAGTATATGAACACAAAGAAAAGACGAACAAGCCATGTTGTCATAACTACAAAAGTTTTATAAAATTTGAGCATGCGGCATCAAAAGCTAATGTCATAAAGTAACCCTGACAGTCCGTGAAGGGTATAATGATATGTCAGTGTACAGTTCATCATTCCGCTTTTTTAAAAAACTGCTGCCGGTACACAACGTTGATTTTTTTCTCCTTATTTTTACGACAGGTCTCGAGATTAGGAACCACGCGCATTTCTAGACTCACTGTGAACTGAACGAGTCATTTTTGTTCAAAGCCATTCTTGTGGCACATGGTCCGCTGCCGCGGCACGTAGTAGTACTGTCCGTCCGTTAGAGTACTTATCTTCCAATTGGACAACCGGGTTGTGATTCCCGGTGACGTAGGGTATTTCAAAACTTCACTGCTGCTCGCGCATAGGGCCGCATGCAAATACAGTAGTCTCTACTCAAATTACTTCCAATCACCGTGATCACTGACTAACCGTGAGCAAGTGCAAAGATCGGAATTAGCCTACCCACTAAAACTTGTCATTCGTGCAGAATCGTTCGTTTTCGTAATATTGGCAAGCAATTACCCAGAATTCTCAGCGATTCCACCACTTCCGTGATTTTTCGTCTGCTAGAGGAACGCATTTACGCTTGCGTCCCGCAAATAATCCCGTATACGACGACGTCTGCGGTCGCTCGATATTACGCCGATTCTCCTGTTATCCAGTTAATTCTTTTGGTAGACTCTATCAAATTCCTCTTCTCCGCGTATCCCGAAAACAGTATCGCAAGTCTTCAAGGTTCCGACCTCTTGGGATAAAGCGGCAAGGTACGCGGCAAGGTTTCAAACTACATCGGTTCAATCGGGTTGCTCACGATTCGTTCTATGCAAAGTCACCTCGCCAGGTAGCTTAGGAATTTTGACAATTATTATCGCATGAACTGATTTTTAACAGGAAAAAAAAAAAAGTTTTATATTTTTTATATTGTTCAATAAAAAGGGTCCCGCGCTGTAGCCGAGAGGTTAAGGTAAGAAGCCTTGGCGCAGAGCTACGGGACTTGTGCTAGTTGGAGTCTCCATGGGGGATGACATTTTCTCCTGGAATTTCTGCCGGTATGGGACCGGTGACCACCCACATAGTGAGGCATTTGGAATGAACTGAGGCCATATTCCACTTTTCAAAAAACTAACGAGTCACTGACCAACAAAACAAACACTTTTGATACCTATCCTATAATTTGCAACTTCTTTACATGAAAGCTTAAGCAAGCAAGTAAACGAGGGATCATTGCTTTATATTTTTTATTATATACAACTATCCTAATTAGAGGATTACCTCAAGGACAAAGTGATACAGACAATAAATTTTCGAAATTGATGAAATATATTTTGTAAATACATTTAAAAATTTCAAATTGTAATTGAAGTATACATACTATAAAGTAGAAATTTTGTAAAAATGGTTTCTTAAAATTGAAATTGATCCTCTAATGGCAGCGATGGCAATTTTAGAAAAATAACACCCTGTCCCAAATCTAAGGAATTCCAAAAATTTAGCTAAGAATCCTGGTATAGTACCTCTTGCCCCGGGCCTATATAAAATATATTTATAATGAGTTCATAATATCACTTATTGCAAAGTAATAAAATATACGCATTGAACAATCGTTTTTAAATGTATTATTTGATTTAAAACATTGTTTAACCTCAAATTTATATTAAACTGCTTGACTTTGTTTGAAAATTTATATTATAGGCCTACTAGCTAATACCCGGCATGCGCTGCTATTCCTAAATAAATAAAAATTAATGTGCTTTTATGTTTAGTTGAATAAGTAGAAGGAAAAATAAGTATAAATGTATATCGTAATTATTTTAAGATTCCCCGTGCTGATTACCCCGGTGTTGCCCGGGAATCTACTTATATCAATCTTCTTGGCATAAATGAGCTAAAAGACAAAATTCCTTATTTTGAGTTATCTGTAAAAGCATACCCGCCAGTGCTGCTATGCTTGCATAGGATCCTACGTACTTGTCTCAGCTTGGCAATCTTGGCATCAATGAAAGACAAAAATGGTTATTGTGAGTTATTCGTAAGAGAATAAACATATGCTGTCGAGGACTTTTTGTACAGCTTTTTGAGATATTCAATTCTGTGTACATTAATTTTCTGTATTTGTAATGGTTTTTTAGGCAGCGTAAGCCATTTAAGCGTCCAAAGAGCTACTTTTTTTCACGTTTTCCACTATACCAGGGCGATGTTTAAGGGTGTAGGATATTAAAGGACAACACGCACACACTATTGAGTAACACTAAGAATTAGGACTGGAAGTAAATATCAATAAAACTAAATATATGGCCACACGTAGAAATACATTGTATAATGGAAATGGACAGCTAATGTGAAATGAAGGAAATTTTGAGGAAGTGGCTGAATTCAAATACCTAGGAACAATAATCACAAATAGGAATGAGAATGCACAAATAAATTAAACATAGGCTCCATTCAAAAAACGTTAAACTGAAAATATATAAAACTATTATTCTACCAGTTATATTATATGGGTGCGAAACATGGACTCTTACTTGCACGTATGGGGAATGAAAGACTTGCGTGGAAGCTTCTTGTAGGAAAACCAGAGGGAAAAACGCCCAGTTGGTAGACCAAGAGTGAGGTGGGAGAATAACATTAACTATGATTTGAGGGAAGTAGATTATACAGGGAATGATTGGAAAGCATTAGCTCAGGACAGGGATGTATGGAGAAGTTATGTCCGCGCGGCCATGAACCTACGGGTTCGATAGTGCCAGTGAGTAAGTAAGTAAGTAGGAGTTGAGTATCACAACTCTCTTATAGCCTATGTTCATCCCGGGAATCTCATGAACATTTTGCGAAAAACCCCATCACAATCGGATCAACGGCCGCGCATAAAGTACGAACAAACAAACAAACATTCATTTTTATGTATTAGATTGCATTAGAAAATAAATATTTAAACTTTTTCTGCATAAGGTTGACTTGTGGAAATAAAGTAAGAGTTACACGTGTATTTTTGTGAAGTGTAGTAGATTGGTTTAATAATTCAGTGGTTTAATTTTGGAAACTGGAAATGCGAGGTCGGTAAATCCCCACAGATGACATTGCGCGCCCTTCTTCCACTTAATGATTCCTATCCCTGCCGCAAGAGACGTTTCTTTTCTTTTCGTTTCAGTATTTTTTTTTACTAAGCTGTTAAACCTTCTTCCCACTTAAGGTTAAAAAATGTTGTTGACATCTCTTAGGGGAGCAACTGAACTACCTAGGAGATTCTGGTTTATGACGTTCTGTTTGTTGAGTAAAGTGTCGAAATGACACATAATGCAATCTTGAAAAGTCTTGGCCTTTATTTCATTCTTATTTGTAGACACTTTAACATCTAATATCATATCAAGAGTACGATCTTTCGTTCTATGCAGTGGGCTATTCATTTTATATTTTATGTAAAGGAATATATTTTTTTTCGCAAATATTTAGTTATATAGTCCCAAACATTTTCCTAGGAACTTTATTCTCAGATGCTCGTAATCTCCTTTCCTCCCTTAAAGTAAGAGTCCCATGTTTCGCATCCATATAATATAGCAGGTAGAATAAAGGATTCGGTTCTCCGGGCGGGGAATACTTCAGGGACCCATGCCAAAGGCTCAAAACACAGGGACATGTTCTTAGGAACATGGAATGTTAGAGAAAAAAACACGAAACCATTTTGGAATAGTAGATTCTGGAATTTAATTTTAATGAATTTTGAAAATATGATTAATGGTATTGTTCGTGGTAATGAAGTTCGAACTTAGAATTCGTGATGCTCGAAAAAAAATTGGAGTAGTCGATTCTGGCATTTTAAATCGGGCCCTGCCGAACGTGAGTCACACATGCTATCAACTGAATAAACTTATTCAATACAAATAAATGAGCAGAAAGAAGCGACATTATGCTTATTAAATTGACAAATTATAATAGAAATTGTCCACCACTGTGGTCTCGAGGTAGCGTGCTGCCTTGTCACGCAGGGTGCCTGGGTTCGATCCCCGGTCGGGCAGTTTTTCTGGGTGAGGTTTTTATCGGGGTTTTTCCTCACCTGTAAGACAAATGTCAGGAAAACTTTAAGGCCCAAACGGTCCCCGAAATCATATGGCCATCATCATCATCCTTATCATTATCATCATCATCAACCTTCACTGGTGTGGAAAGCAACGGGAAGCTACCACACCTATAATTCCCTAGTAAAGCTGCAAGCATAGCATGAAAATGCTATGATTGCAGTGAAGGACCTGCCTTCTTACTTACTTACTTACTCACTGGCACTATCGAACCCGTAGGTTCATGGCCGCACGGACATAAGCTCTCCATACATCCCTATCCTGAGCTAATGCTTTCCAAATCATTCCCTGTATATTCTACTTCCCTCAAATCATAGTTAATGTTGTTCTCCCACCTCATTCTTGGTCTACCAACTGGGCGTTTTCCTTCTGGCTTTCCTACAAGAAGTTTCCATGCACGTCTTTCATTCCCCATACGCGCAACATGTCCTGCCCATCGCAGTCTACGGGACTTAACTGTTCTTATTATATCTGGCTTCCTATAAAGACCATGTAGTTCATTGTTATGTAGTCTTCTCCATTCACCTGTCTGTTCATCTCTCTTTGGTCCAAAAATTTTCCTAAGAACTTTATTCTCAAATACTCGTAAAGTCCTAACATTCCATGTTCCTAGGAACATGTCCCTGTGTTTGAGCCTTTGGCATGGGTTCCCTGAAGTAGTCCCCGCCCGGAGAACCGAATGGGGGACTATTTGACCTCCGGAAAATTTTACCCCAGTAGAACCCATGTCCGCTTTTCTTGACGGTTGTATTTTTACGGTGAAAGATCGTCACTCTTTCGACCAAGGTACTTATTTCGTCTGGCTTATCGCCTTCGACCAGTCCGGCATGGGTAACCCTATCGGCAGCAATGCTACCGCCGGCATAGCTCTCAGGATCATTTAAGCACACAAGCCACTCCACCACGACAAGGTAAAGATACCATGGAGGGGAAGGACCTGCCTTCGGGCAGAATTACTATAGATGGATAAGAGAAATTGGAAGGGGGTAAGGCAAGGATGTCCTCTATCACCTACTCTTTTCAACATGTACCTGGAAGACCTAATGAGAACTGCTTCAGCAATACGGGAGACATAAACATGGGAGGTAGAAGAATAAAGTGCATAAGAATAGCTGATGATATGGCTTTGCTAGCAAGAAGATTGCAATGACACCCAGGAACATGCTGATGGAGCTAAATTATAAGTGCGATGATTATGGGATGAAGATAAATATAAATAAAATGACAAAAAAGTCATGATTATAGAGAAAAAGAAGAAACAAAGGGGGGGAAAGATAAACATGAAGATTAAAGATGAGGCCATTGAGCAAGTGGAGAGCTTCAACTACTTGGGTTTGTACTATCAGTAGTAACATGGAACTGACAGTCAAGAAGTAAAGCAGAGGATTATCAATGGCAAAATAAGCTGGCAACAAGAAGATATGCATTTTCTGCGGAACTTTGGCAAGTTGAGAATTACGGAAGAGGCTAGTTAAGTGCTTGGGAGTTTAGCATTGTATGGTGGCAGAGACTTGGACATTACGACGGAATGAGGAAAAGCGACTGGGAGCTTTTGAGCTGTGGGATATGGAGAAGGAATGGATCGTAATAAAATGGACAGATAAAGTAAGAAAAATAAAGATGAGTGCTAGACAGAGTGGGTGAAAGAAGAACAATGCTGGAACTCATAAAGAAGAGGAAACTAAATTGGATTGGCCACTGGCTAAGAAGAAAACGCCTGCTGAAGGAGGGACTAAAAGGAATGGTTCAACGGAAAAGAAAGTTGGAGGCCAGAAAGTACATTAGATGATAGACAATATTAAAATAAATGGTTTGTATGCCGATACGAAAAGGCATTTGGAAGGAAAAAGGGACTGAAAATCGCAGGAACTGGTGGGAGAAAAATGAGGCGGGGGTACATTGATATAAACTCAGCAAGATATGTTCAGGCAAAAACGCTCCCTGGTGTTTACAAAGATACCTAAAAACACGTTTGGGGAAAAGACTCTTATATAATGAACTAGGATTTAAAGAGAGGAGCAGGGCTTGCTTGGTGTAGGATAGGGGATGGAAATTTTTAAAAGTTAGCTTACGATCACGATATGCAAATATGTCCAATGTGCGGGAACTTTGAAGATGCAATACCTATATTAGGAAAATGTGATGATTTAAAAATATTGGAGACGTCAGTTTATTACCGGAAAATTTTAAATAATTCAAAATCGGGAAAGATTGGGCATGCTACGAGTTATTGGTAAATCCAGAAAATGGGATAAAACTTGTGTCAATTTGTGGCCCAAACGCGGAGGAACATAAGCCCACCACTCATTCATGCATACCTACCTGTTATCCCACGCCATTCTATTAATTCTTAATATTATTACATCACTTAATTCCTCATTCTTGACGCGAACCATTCTACGCTCAGCCCGGGACTTGCCCCCGGGCCCCCGTGGTTCTCTCGGACCCAGTGCTCTACCAACTGAGCTACCTGAGCAAGTACCGATCTAAACGCAAATCTTTCTCTATATACATTGTAATTCCCATCCACCAAATGCTGTGAAGCCATGATTCTATCTTGCAAATGCGGCTCCTTTATTAGAAGACATATTTGGGAATTATACATTACAGCCAGTACGGCCAGTACGAAATCAATAATAAAAACTTAATTAATGTATAATGCTATTGTATTATTATGTAATTGTAATATTATTGTGTTTTATTTATATAATTGTAATGCTGTTTTTTTATACTATTACCAATTATTACTTTATTGTAACGGACTGTCAACAGCACGTACGGCTTACTGCCCGTGCGACCCATATTTGTAAATATCATACTTCTTCTTCTTCTTCTTGCTTCCAAGTATTAGGCCAAGGCCTCTTACGATCCTATAGAACATTTTCCCTCCAGCGTTTCATAGGACGGCCCAGTGATCTTCGTCCTCTTGGTATATAATTATAAACAGCTTTGGGGATCCGATTTGAACTCATTCTTTCAAGATGGTGTTTCCAATTTAGTTGGTACTAAATATCATACTTTTTGTCTAATAAAGTCCTACTTCTACTACAAAAAGGAAAGCTGAGTTAAGGAAAGAGTGGAGAATGTTGAGTTTGCAGTGAAAGACCTGCTCTTGAGCAGAACACTATGAATGAATGTTATTTATGTGATTGAAATAACTGCCCGCATCGTAAAGTCGATGCGTGTTCATTATTGTCTGTCATGATTATCCAGACGTCACGCTTGTTGAATAAGCTATAAATCCGTGTACATGACAGTCACAAGGATGGACAGATGCTTGTTTCTCATACAAACCCCCAAAGGCGTTTGCTTATTATAAACACTTCTCTTCCCACCATTGCAAAATTCGATGTTGGCCTATCAAGTTTCTAACTACTCTGGTTGGAATTCTCATCCCCTCCTTTATTTCGCCAACTCAACGCACCCCACATCATTTTGAACAATATATTATTCAGAATATCTGAACATTAAGAAGAATTTATAACTTTCGTAAGGTTAAGAGTTATTTTCCATAAACCGATAAATAAAATACGAGATTAAAAATATATTTACATTAACTGATCATCATCAATAATCACGGATTAAGCCGATGTGGCTTGTTCCGGTCTCATAGATTCTCATTCAAAAAGTTGAATCCATCTCTTTTTCGGTCTATACCAATATTCCTGTCTCCTCTTGGTTTGTAATTAAGTATAATTTTTGGAATCCGATCATCTTTCATTCTTTGAATGTGTTCTTTCCAGTTTTTTTCTAGATTCTTTTATTTTATGTAAAAGTTTAAAAATATTTAGCTCATTTCTAATATCTTCACTTCTTTTATCTAGAAGTCTTCAGCTAGCCACACTTCTCAGAAATCTCATTTCAGCTGCTTCTATGATCTTCTCTTCTCTTTTAGTTAAAACCCAAAATTCACTACCATACAATAGTAAGGGGACTGCCACTGCTTCATAAAATTTTAGTTTTGTTTCCATTCTTGTGTTTTTAAATATTCTTTTAATTGTGCCATATATATAATTAAATTTATTAAGTATGTCAAACAGATCTTCATTTTTTAAAATGGGAAATTTCATAACTCAGGTATTTAAAATGGTTCACTTGTTCAATGGGTTTCCCCTCCAGAATTATTTTAGCTCTCACGGTATCTGATCCCTTAAAAGCTAAGGTTTTACTTATTGATTACATTAACTGATATAAAGACATAATAGTTATGTACGCGACAATGACGTGTTTGAGCCCGAGCTTTAGCGACGACTACAAAAAAACTTCGAGACTAGTAATGTACTTATTGCGAATTGCGTGTATAATTTTGTTCAGTTCTATAATACTAATAATTATGTTTATTTTTTTATTTCGTGTGAATTTATATCTTGGTTTGAAGAGTTCAATTGTTTGATAACAAGGGAATGTTGATAAAACAAGTGCAAATGTTTATTGTTGTCTGAATTAGTGGCAGGCATTTTAAATAACAGTTTCAGATTGCACATTAATTACACATACGATTAATTGTGACCTAGAGGAAGCGGCGAATGCTACGGTAAATAATATACGAAAATTGATATGAAAAAGTATACAGAATATTTAAGGATTGGCGTAAATTAAAAAAAAAACTGTAGTACATAAAGTAGATAATATATTGAAATTAATAAGAAAAATACTAATGAAAATCAACCAAATATTCTAGCTAATGTTAATGATTGTAACAATGTTCAATCACTATAAATGTGCTACTCAATTAAATTCTATGTTTTATGTTCTCTTTGCCTGTACCTTCAATGTTATCCATAATTTATTCCCAAATATTTAGCTTGTTTCACTTGATTTATTTGAATTCCTTCTTCCAATATTAAATTTTCGGCTGTTGTATGGTTAACGTCGCAAAAAAATTTCAATTTAATTTCTTATGCCACTGATGCACTAAACACTTTTAAACACGTTTTTTTTTTTTTTGGGGACGGGAATTACAATGTATATAGAGAAAGATTTGCGTTTAGATCGGTACTTGCTCAGGTAGCTCAGTTGGTAGAGCACTTGGTCTAGAGAACCAAGGGTCCCGGGTTCAAGTCCCGGTCTGAGCGTATAATTTTTCTCTTCAAATATGATTTATCCATCATTGAGATGTACGAAATCAATAACAAAAACATGGAAAAAGCCGTAATGGCTGTAATGTATAATTCCCAAATATGTCTTCTTAATAAAGGAGCCGCCATTTTGCAAGATAGAAGCATGGCTTCACAGCATTTGGTGGACGGGAATTACAATGTATATAGAGAAAGATTTGCGTTTAGATCGGTACTTGCTCAGGTAGCTCAGTTGGTAGAGCACTTGGTCTAGAGAACCAAGGGTCCCGGGTTCAAGTCCCGGTCTGAGCGTATAATTTTTCTCTCCAAATATGATAAAACTTTTAACACGTTTAAAAACATTTTGGCAACACTTTTAAACACGTTTTAAACACTTCAAATGTTGGCAACTATCTTTTTTTTTATATTTATATATTTACGTAAAACATGATCGTCCTACATTCTTCCTTGCTACTTTCTGCTATTTTCCCTCCTCTTCCTATGTTGTTCCAACGTTGCCACCATCAACAACCCAAAATACTCCATATGTTGCCAACATAATTTCCACGTTCCCTGGATTTCACCTACGTTAGAGTAATTGATTTGTGTTACAGTAATTGATTTAGGTTTGGTTAGCTTTTAGGTTCCTTGCTTTTTAAATGTGATTTGATACGTAAATAAATTACCTCTTCATATCTGTTATTCTATGAAAAATTCAAAATGTCAGACGGTTACCACGTAAAATCTTATTTCCACTAGTTCATTTCGTGTTAATTATACATTTTAGACAAGTTCTGGGAATTTGTGTCAATGTTGGTCATACTGATTTCTCATACATATACCGCCAACTCCTGGAGGTTGCATTTATCTTTCTGGGATTACATGGAGCACTAGCGCATGCGCACTGCGATTCTATAGAACTTAGAAGAATTTTCTTGCGACGCTAAGTGTAGCATATCCAAATTTTCTCTTTCATTGCTATTTGTTGCCAAGTATTCTGTTGTTTTGTAAATTTACTGTGGGACCCCATGATTAATATGTGTTTTTCAACCTTTTTTATGATGACTCCATTTATCATTGCTGGTGTTATTCTACCTTTATTTATTCTGTTCTTAATATCACTTTGTTTATCCTCTTTATGCACTTTTACTCCCAGACACTCAAATTCTTCACAACCTCTAATATACCCCTTCCGATCTTCTAATATTAAATTTTTGGTTTCTGCTTCACATCCCATATACAGTGTTTTTGCCAAATTTATTTTCAAACCGCAGTTATCGTATTCGTCCAATAATTTTCTGAACATGATCTCCATGTCTTCACGTTCTTGAGTAATTATTATCTGGTCATCCGCAAATAACAGTGTATATATTGTATCTGTTGATCCATCTCCAATTGGTACTCCCAATCCCGAACATTTTTTGCTCCAGTTTGACAGAGCTTTATGTATAAATATTTTAAATAATGTTGGTGATATGCCACAACCTTGACGAAGGCCTTTTGTTACTTTAATTTCTTCTGATGCACATTTTCCAATTTTAATTTTAGATACTGCAATTTTATAAAACTTTTTATTGCATTATTATTGTATCGTTTATGTCCATATCTTCTAATGCTACCCACAACTTTTGTAAATGTACGGTGTCATATGCTTTTTCTAAATCCACAAATGTGAAATTAACTTCTTGCTTGTTATTATTAGTCTTTTCAATCAATTGTTTTACAACAAATATGTGATCAATTGTAGATCTCTCAGACCTAAAGCCTGCCTGTACTTCATTCTCCTTATGTTTATAATTCTCTTCCAAATAGTATTTTATGATTTTTCCGTATATACGGCTAAAAACATTCATTACGGCGATTCCTCTATAATTATTGCACTCATCTTTTTCTTATGAACCCAAGTTTCCATTTTACTGGTACATCTTCTCCGTTTTAGGCATCTCTCAAAAAGGCTGCTTAACAGTTCAAATAATTTCCTTGTACCATGTTTAATTAATTCTGGCTGTACTTCTCCTTCACCGCATTTAACACGAATAACAACTTCATGCATTGTTGAAGTAACGAAATAAAATTTTTCTACAACTAAAGTATTATTACCACCAAGAAAAACAATAGTTTTTTTTAATAATATTGAATGAAAAATGACGATTGCATGATTATTTCTTTGGCGTTTGTCAGCCCTCCTCCAGCCAATTTATATTGATATAATCACATATTTATATTAAATCAACTGCACAGCAATTAAGATGGTACTGACATGTCCAGCGAATGGAAGAGGATCGGCTACCAAAATGTGTTTTGAAATGGAAACCTGAGGTAAGACGAGGCAGAGGAAGACCTAAAATCCCCTGGAGTCAGGAATATATTTATACATGAAGGAGAAACGTCTACAACCAGGAGATTGGATGGACCGACAAAATTGGCTATTATGTCAAATACATTAATCAACCGATTATCTATCAACACGTCATCTAAAAACAAGAGTTTCTTACTCAGTTCTATTTCATATCATCTTTGAAGTGTGTGTGTGTGTTTTTGTGTAATCAATAAATAATAGTTAAAAACGCTTTATTAAAAAACCGAACTAAAAAATGACAAATAATTTTAATTTCCAACACGCTTGGGATAAAATTAAAGCGGCCAACAAAAAAATCATCTCCAACACATCTAGAATAAAACTAGAGTTATCTAAAAAAATAATTTTACCATCAAAAGCATGGGGTGCTTTTTATGGTTTTTATGTTTTCTTCTTAGAGACTTAACTTTTACCAAAATCTGTTTATTATCAAATATATTAATTGATAAAGAGCACCACACGCCTTTAATGGTAAAATTATTTTTTTTGTAGGTAACTCTAGTTTTATTCTAGATGTGTTGGAGATGATTTTTTTTGTTGACCACTTTAATTTTATCCCAAGCATGTTGGGATTTAAAATTATTTTTCATTTTTTAGTTTGTTTTTCTAATATGGCGTGTTGTTTTAGTTTTTTAAAACTATTATTAATTTTAATTTTTTAGTTTGGTTTTCTAAAAATGTAAATGTCTTCAAATTCGATGCTATTGTAGTATGAGCTAAAAGTAATATTCTTCTAAAAAAAAGTCCTCCGGGCCGAACTTGAACCAGCGACCTATGGATTACTGAAATTATATACCACTACAGTCCACCACTCTACAACTGAGCTACCACAACGATAGAATAAAAACTCGATACGTCCGCAAACTATTATACCGGTCTTCATTGTTTTGATGTCCTGATGATCCTGGCCAGGATCTTAGAAAAAAATGAAATTATTTATTGTCATTGGTCCTTTTCGAGCATACAAAGTTTCAAGTCGATCCAATGTTTTGTAAGTGGGTGAAAATCGTGTTGAAAGATAGATAGATAGATAGATAGATAGATAGATAGATAGGTAGATAGATGCAGGTGAAGCTAATATAAAGCGTGTAAAAAGGAATAACGTCATATTTACTGTTCTACGAGATTTGTGCAGAGTTTAAAGTTATGTTTACTTATCCTGGGCTATCGACTGTGAGACATTTTTTTTAAACCTGGTTGAGTGGTAGACAAGGCCTTAAGGCCTTAACTCTGCCAGGTAAAATAAAGCTATTATTATTATTATTATTATTATTATTATTATTAATTATTCAGTTTGTCTTTTAACGGAAAATACTCTTTGGATGTTTGACATTCAACCCATCTCATTTGTAATCTAAGTTCTGTCTTTATTTTAGATACAGTTTCAATTAAAATTACAAGAAGTAGATATAGCAGATACTTTAATCTCTCATTCGACAAATCCATTAGTACGAATATAATGGTAATGAGTACAGAAATACTCTAAATGCAGCATTGGGGAGGGTAATTTCTTAATTGCAGGACTCAAGTTCTATAGCTAACGGCGTGCATATCTTTTCCAATTTGAACGACAAAGATTGTACGTCAAATTTCACAACCTATGACACAGGCCCTCTTGATGTCGTCCCAACTCCTTTCAAAAAACGTTAACCTGAAAATATATAAAACTATTATTCTACCAGTTATACTATATGGGTGCGAAACATGGACTCTTACTTTAAGGGAGGAAAGGAGATTACAAGTATTTGAGAATAAAGTATTTAGGAAAATTTTTGGACCAAAGAGAGATGGACAGGTGAATGGAGAAGACTACATAACAATGAACTACATGGTCTTTATATGAAGCCAGATATAATAAGAACAGTTAAGTCTCGTAGACTGCGATGGGCAGGACATGACCAAAGAGAGATGAACAGACAGGTGAATGGAGAAGACTACATAACAATGAACTACATGGTCTTTATAGGAAGCCAGATATAATAAGAACATTTAAGTCTCGTAGACTGCGATGGGCAGGACATGACCAAAGAGAAATGAACAGACAGGTGAATGGAGAAGACTACATAACAATGAACTACATGGTCTTTATAGGAAGCCAGATATAATAAGAACAGTTAAGTCTCGTAGACTGCGATGGGCAGGACATGTTGCACGTATGGGGAATGAGAGACTTGCATGGAAGCTTCTTGTAGGAAAGCCAGAGGGAAAACGCCCAGTTGGTAGACCAACAATGAGGTGGGAGAATAACATTAACTATGATTTGAGGGAAGTAGATTATACAGGGAATGAATGGAAAACATCAGCTCAGGATAGGGATGTATGGAGAGCTTATGTCCGTGCGGGCATGAACCTACGGGTTCGATAGTGCTAGTGAGTAAGTAAGTAAGTATGACACAGGCTTAATAAAAAGATGTTTTTATTATTAATTTCATACATCTCAACGTATATAGAGAAAGATTTGCGTTTAGATCGGTACTTGCTCAGGTAGCTCAAATGGTAGAGCACTTGGACTAGAAAACCAAGGGTCCCGGGTTCAAGTCCCGGTCTGAGCGTATAATTTTTCTCTTTAAATATGATTAATAAAAAGAGTAATGTAATATCCCAGCACAGTTCAGCAGTTTTCCTGCGCGAGTTGAAAATGGTTAGTCTGATTTGAAATATTAAACGCGTTGGCTAGCAAAGTAAAGTTTGAGCTTGATTTGGAACCCGGACCGGATTCAGTCCACCTGACCGAGATGTGTGATATATTCCCTCAGTTGTTATATCAAACACTCTATTTTCAAGTTAACTAATGTTATAAACTTACTTACTTACTCACTGGCACTATCGAACCCGTAGGTTCATGGCCGCACGGACATAAGCTCTCCATACATCCCTATCCTGAGCTAATGCTTTCCAATCATTCCCTGTATAATCTACTTCCCTCAAATCATAGTTAATGTTATTCTCCCACCTCATTATTGGTCTACCAACTGGGCGTTTTCCCTCTGGTTTTACTACAAATAGCTTCCATGCAAGTCTTTCATTCCCCATACGTGCAACATGTCTGCCCATCGCAGTCTACGCGACTTAACTGTTCTTATTATATCTGGCTTCCTATAAAGACCATGTAGTTCATTGTTAAGTAGTCTTCTCCATTCACCTGTCTGTTCATCTATCTTTGGTCCAAAAATTTTCCTAAGTACTTTATTCTCAAATACTTGTAATCTCCTTTCCTCTCTTAAAGTAAGAGTCATGTTTCGCACCCATATAATATAACTGGTAGAATAATAGTTTTATATATTTTCAGTTTAACGTTTTTTGAAAGGAGTTGGGACATCAAGAGTCTCTGCAATGCATAATAACTTGCATTTCCAGAATTGAGCCTATGTTTAATTTCTTTGTGCATCTCATTCCTATTTGTGATCATTGTTCCTAGGTATTTGAATTCAGCCACTTCCTCCTACTACAAAATTTATGTTCTTAATTCTGGACGAATTTTGAGTAAGAGTTTAACTATAGAAAGATATGCAAATTATCACAAATAGGCGTATCTAAGAAACGGAAGTATTCTGGTTGTTTAAATTATGATTTTAAAAAAATCCTGTATATTACAATGTCGAAATAGGGAGTAATAAATAATCACTTCAGAAATAACACTGAGCAACAAAAATAAACTTATTTTGTCTCAGGAAGAAAAATATGTGATTCTGATAGTATTTTTTCTCCTGAATTCAAATATAGGCCTATCGGTTTTTCTCCATCACGCAAGGTTTCCGATAGACAGGAATTTATAATTTCAGACACTCTAATATTTACTACATTCATAACTACACAATATTCGAACATTCGGACTCACCTAGAAAGTAAGAAATGACGATTTTCTGTTATGTTTCGCCTGTGGAGCATCCCTCTTGATGGTCCAACAATAATCGGTCAGCATATTAGGATTCCATTCGCCTTGATATATATTTTCCATAGCTGAAATCTCCTGAGTTAGCTCATTTGGTTTTATTTTACAATGTACAAATGGACAAAGAAACGTTTGTTAAAAAATAATTATTTAAGTCCATTGATTGAAATTTAAATAGTAAAAACTGTGGGTGATGGAGAAATTCGGAATACACGATAAAAAACTGCATTAAGCACAACTATTGGTACTCATGAGACAAAAATCATGTTGACCAGTGTAATTAGAAATTAATATATGTTAATTTGCATAGGCATATGACATGAAAATTCAAATACCTAGGAACAATAATCACAAATAGGAATGAGATGCACAAAGAAATTAAACATAGGCTCAATTCTGGAAATGCGTGCTATTATGCATTACAGCGACTCTTGACGTCCCAACTCCTTTCAAAAAACTATAAACTGAAAATATATAAAACTATTATTCTACCATTTATATTATACCGATGCGAAACATGGACTTTTACTTTAAGGGAGGAAAGGTGATTACGAGTATTTGAGAATAAAGTTCTTAAGAAACATTTTAAACACCAAAATTTACCTCCTACAGGATGCGATCGAATATTCTAGAATCGATATGCCATAAGATGTTAAAGCGTTTGAAAATAAGCTTGAAATAAAACAGAGTGTAGTGTCTAGGAATGAAAAGCTTAAACACTGCGATAATCCTGCCAATTTTTAGTAGATTTACCATTTCGTGCAGCCGAGATTCAAACTGGGAATTATGCCTAACTGACGGAGGACTTGATATGAAGAGGAAAGTAAATATAAGACGATAATTAAGAATTTGTGGAATAAATGCAGCCTTTATAGGTTATGCAGACTGATATGCAAGTTAAATAACAGACCCCCTTTGGGGCGAGGAACGAAGAATATTGCTGGGAGGTCTAGAGAAGTTCATCTCCGTATTTTAATAATGCAGCTGTTTGAATAAAATAAGATGAACGAGCAAGACGTGGATCTGAGTCGAATCACGTACAGTCATTATCTCGAGCTTTGCTAAAAAATAGTAATAACAGAGTCAGTCCGTCTGTGTGTCTTTGAGTTCTAACGCAAACTGTGATTATCGCTTTTGTGTAGGCCTAATATTACGGATCTCTAGGGTCAGTTGGATGTATTCCGAAACTTTTAGGCTGCTTTCCAAATAAAAAGAGAAAATACAAGACTTTACACTTAACCATGGTGTTCTGATCGATTATTTTTGTGTGCTTTATTTGTTATATTTTATAACTAACTCACTGGCACTATCTAACCCGTAGGTTCATGCCGGGCGGACATAATCTCTCCATACATCCCTATCCTGAGCTATTGTTGTCCAATCTTTCCCTGTATAATCTACTTCCCTCAAATCTATAAAGTCCTAACATTCCATGTTCCTAGGAACATGTCTCTGTGTTTGAGACTTTGCCATGGATTCCCTGAAGTAATCCCCACGCGGAGAAGCGAATGGTGGATTATGTTATCTCCGGAAAATTTTACTCCAGTGGAACTCATGTCCGCGTTTCTTGGCGATTGTACATTAAAACTTGCTGAAAGCGGAATCGCATGGGACCATTTTTTTCACATTAGACAAAATTCCGCATTATAAAAAACTTAATAACCTTACATTTTAGAGTACCGTATATGTCTTTTTACGTACCTTGGATTAATTGTAGTCCCGCTGCTGTTGAAAAGTGAAGTATATGTACGGACAGTTTCGACGGTAACGCGTAAAACAAATCCGTTTCGTCAGCGTTAAAAAAGTCTCTTAGGCGCGTATCCTGAAATTAAAGTATGCAGTTTCGGTTTCCACTCACTAACTATACTTTCGTCCACATCCTTTGATTCCCCGCAAATTTCATTGCACACTACATTGTGCCATATTTTAAAACTGTCCAGCCAACCTGAAGATGCATTGAAATCGTTATTATCTAGGGATTTAGCAACAGCTAGGGCTTGACTTTGGAACATCGGTCCGGAAATTTGGAGATTTATCTTCAATCACTTTCACACTTTTTCATTTAATGACAATGATACATACGATTTAGCCATCTTTATTCCGTAAATTCAGAACGCTAACTGTGAAAGATCGGTCTCAGAACTTAAACTAATTTAAGATTTTACAGTGCAATAGTTGTTTTGTAAGACGGTACCTGTATTTCGCATAACGGGCGTAAAGTGAGGCTGAAATATAATTTCAGGTACTGCTATGTAGAATCTCTACTTAACCCGGCGGCAGGAATCATTCCTTATTGTTTTTCTGGCCTAACGGGAATTCAATGAAATGGAAGCTAATTTATTTCTCTGTCTTTCCGCTTTATACATTATTTTTTTCATGAATTGTATAGAAATATCCTTCCGTTTTCGCTTTTGTGTAGGCCTTTTACAGATCTGTTGGGTCAGTTGGATGTATTCCGAAACTTTTAGGCAGATACAATAGTTACATAAATAATATACAGGGTGTTACCGAAATGAGTGCAGACTTTTCGTGTGGTTAACACAATGAACCTTGAGCTGGAAATGCATTGTTGTGGGCCTACATAATAAAACGGCATTAACATTGTTGAACACATTGTTGTTTACTTATTAATTTTAAGAAAATGGAAGGTATTACATGTTATTTTATAGTAATTGTTGGAAATTGCGACCGTTTGACCTGGATGCACAGCTTCGCGCGTCTCACCTCGGACTGATAAACTCTAAGGGTCGGTTTCACCAACAGAGGTAACTGTATTACGAGAGTTTAAGCTATGCATTATACACGGGGAACACTGGCGTAATACAGTTACCTCTGTTGGTGAAATTGTCCCTAAGAAGCATATCTGGATGCTCACTGATTTTTGCAGCCGCTGCCACGATCCTTGCTTCAAGCTCTGGAGCTGTGCATCCAGGTCAGTGGTCGCCATTTCCAACAATTACATGTAAAAAAACATATACTGTAATACCTTCCATTTTTCTTAGAATTAATAAATAAACAACAATGTGTTCAACAATTTTAAATGTTGTTTTATTCTGTAGACCCACAACAATGCATTTCCGACCCAAGGTTCATTGTGTTAAAATACTTGTATGTATTTCTTCAATATCACCGCCGCAAATATTTATAAGGACATTATTGAAGTTGAGTTATTTAAATTAAGGCGTATTCTAGATTATGCTAAAGGAAAAGGCGTTTTTAATATTCTTACCAACCCTCAGGGGTCCTCACCTAGGGGATATGTGGATGGCGACCACAAGGTGCCCAAGCTGAGCAAAACATTTCTTTCACTTACTTGTGTTTTGCACTCTTTTAACTTTACAATCTAACCTCTCTTGGTTAACTCTTGTTTTTTCGACCCCGACGCTATTAGTGCATCCGAGGGCTAGGGAGTCTTTCCTTTCTTCCATTTCTTTTTTCCTTTATTTTCATTCTTCTTCTCCAGAAAAGCCTGACCTGAGGCTATAAGATGGCAGCCCCATCACTGGTCTTGCCTTCCTTTGGCCAGCAACCAATCGAAGGGACTATTTATTATGCTTTCAAGTCTTATACGAGAATTTCCCATAAGGGAAAATTTTCTATAGGATCGTAACAGGCCTTGGCCTAATACTTGGAAGGAAGGAAGAAGAAGAAGATAACAATTCCAGGTCCACATTCTGACATGATGTGATAGGCCTAATAAACAGGTAAGGAAGCCTACTAGAAGAATTCATAATTGGAAACCAAATATATGTATTGAATAAATTCAGCGGTTTATCCATCTTGGAGATCAGAAATGGATCGAGTAATATACAACTCACACTCTGCAATAGTGAACTCTGCAGGTAGTTGGCAGAGTAATGCGGAAGAAAGCGCTCTGACCACAGAATTTCACCTTCAACATAACCAAAGACGAAGAGACAACTTTCGTAAGAATCGAATTTATCGTCACATCTAATAACACTAGGAAAACAAAAACAAAAATAATATCATTGCAACGATAAAAGATCAATATGACTATTTAACTCATGCCCCAAATGGGAGTCAATGACCAATCACGTTTCAATGATTTCTGTTTTACAACCAATCAGAGTCGTGTTTCACACAAATATTTATCAGTGTTATAATTACCATATTAAAGAAAGCTCCTCCTTATAATATTGCGATCCTTTGGCAATAAATAGTATGATCTGGTTGCAGTGATAAACAAAAGAAGCAGTAGAAGCGTACCTATCGTTTCTTATTTGTTTTCAAACATCGCCGTTTACAATAAATCCACCAGGCTAAATAAATCTATTCTAAATAAATCTATTCTATTCTATTCTATAAATATATAAATATTTTAAAATAATTATAGTTAAATAATGATTTGTGAGTAAACAGCTTAATTTATATTCGTTAAATAGTCCTAACAAATGCCACTCTTGATTTCCAAATTCTGTAGATAAATTCACTCCTCACTTCGTGAGTCGTGAATTTATCGATAATTTGGAAATCACTCGTGGCATTACTTATGATAAACAGGCATGCCAACATAAATGAGAGAGACAGTGAATTACATTCAACACCGTTACAAGGAACCTACCTGGAAAATGAAATTGATAATTCTCAGCATATTTGTGACTATTTAAACTCATGCCCCAAATGGGAGTCAATGACCAATCATGTTTTCAATGATTTCTGTTTTACAGCCAATCACAGTCGTGTTTCACCAAATATTTATCAATGTTCAATTTACCATGTTAAAGAAAGCTCCTCCTTTCTAATATTCTGAACAGGTCTGACCATTATTTTGCAATGACTGATCCAATAAGAAATACGGCTACCAGATTGTATATATAGTGCATGGATGTCAACACATAGCGCTTGCATGAGTTAATATAAAATATTTGTAGCAATTGATTATACCACCAAAAAAAGAAACCACTGTTTGCACTTTCTTAAATAAATTTTTTCCCCAGGTAACAATCCAGAAAAATATAATTGTCATATTTACATCATACGACATCAGAAATGAATTAATATACAGTTTCATTTTTTCTCCACTAGAGAGCATTCTTACAATATTGCGTTAGTATGATCTGGTTGCAATGATAAACAAAAGAAGCAGATGAAGCGCAACAATCGTTTCTCATTTGTTTTCAAACATCGCCATTTACATTAAATATATAAATATTTTAAAATATCTATAGTTAAATGATTTGTGAGTGAACAGCTTAATTTTATTCGTTAAATAGTCCTAACAAATGCCACTCATGATTTCCAAATTCTCTAGATAAATTCACTCCTCACTTCGTGAGTCGTGATTCTCGAATTCGAGAAGACTAGCAACCTCGAATTCGAGAAGACGAACAATCTCGAATTAGAGAAGACGAACGAACTCGAATTCGAGAATACGAACGAACTCGAATTAGAGAAAACGAACGAACTCGAATTGGAGAAGACGAACGAACTCGAATTCGAGAAGACGAACGAACTCGAATTCGAGAAGACGAACGAACTCGAATTCGAGAAGACGAACGAACTCGAATTCGAGAAGACGAACGAACTCGAATTCGAGAAAACGAACGAACTCGAATTGGAGAAGACGAACGAACTCGAATTGGAGAAGACGAACGAACTCGAATTCGAGAAGGCGAACGAACTCGAATTGGAGAAGGCGAACGAACTCGAATTCGAGAAGGCGAACGAACTCGAATTCGAGAAGGCGAACGAACTCGAATTGGAGAAGGCGAACGAACTCGAATTGGAGAAGGCGAACGAACTCGAATTGGAGAAGGCGAACGAACTCGAATTCGAGAAGGCGAACGAACTCGAATTCGAGAAGGCGAACGAACTCGAATTCGAGAAGGCGAACGAACTCGAATTCGAGAAGGCGAACGAACTCGAATTCGAGAAGGCGAACGAACTCGAATTCGAGAAGGCGAACGAACTCGAATTCGAGAAGGCGAACGAACTCGAATTCGAGAAGGCGAACGAACTCGAATTCGAGAAGGCGAACGAACTCGAATTCGAGAAGGCGAACGAACTCGAATTCGAGAAGGCGAACGAACTCGAATTCGAGAAGGCGAACGAACTCGAATTCGAGAAGGCGAACGAACTCGAATTCGAGAAGGCGAACGAACTCGAATTCGAGAAGGCGAACGAACTCGAATTCGAGAAGGCGAACGAACTCGAATTCGAGAAGGCGAAACGAACTCGAATTCGAGAAGGCGAACGAACTCGAATTCGAGAAGGCGAACGAACTCGAATTCGAGAAGGCGAACGAACTCGAATTCGAGAAGGCGAACGAACTCGAATTGCGAGAAGGCGAACGAACTCGAATTGGAGAAGGCGAACGAACTCGAATTGGAGAAGGCGAACGAACTCGAATTGGAGAAGGCGAACGAACTCGAATTGGAGAAGGCGAACGAACTCGAATTCGAGAAGGCGAACGAACTCGAATTCGAGAAGGCGAACGAACTCGAATTCGAGAAGGCGAACGAACTCGAATTCGAGAAGGCGAACGAACTCGAATTCGAGAAGGCGAACGAACTCGAATTCGAGAAGGCGAACGAACTCGAATTCGAGAAGGCGAACGAACTCGAATTCGAGAAGGCGAACGAACTCGAATTCGAGAAGGCGAACGAACTCGAATTCGAGAAGGCGAACGAACTCAGAATTCGAGAAGGCGAACGAACTCGAATTCGAGAAGGCGAACGAACTCGAATTCGAGAAGGCGAACGAACTCGAATTCGAGAAGGCGAACGAACTCGAATTCGAGAAGGCGAACGAACTCGAATTCGAGAAGGCGAACGAACTCGAATTCGAGAAGGCGAACGAACTCGAATTCGAGAAGGCGAACGAACTCGAATTCGAGAAGGCGAACGAACTCGAATTCGAGAAGGCGAACGAACTCGAATTCGAGAAGGCGAACGAACTCGAATTCGAGAAGGCGAACGAACTCGAATTCGAGAAGGCGAACGAACTCGAATTCGAGAAGGCGAACAAACTCGAATTCGAGAAGGCGAACAAACTCGAATTCGTGAAGGCGAACAAACTCGAATTCGAGAAGGCGAACAAACTCGAATTCGAGAAGGCGAACAAACTCGGATTCGAGAAGGCGAACAAACTCGGATTCGAGAAGGCGAACAAACTCGGGTTCGGGAAGGCGAACACACTCGAATTCGAAAAGACGAACAAGTGATTTGTGAGTAAACAGCTTAATTTTATTCGTTAAATAGTACTAACAAATGCCTCTCTTGATTTCCAAATTCACTAGATAAATTGGAAATCACTCGTGGCATTACTTATGAAAATTTTACACCACCACTTTTATAAGCAATAAACGATGTTATTTAACATTTTCCAATACTGTTATTTTAACACAGTTCCAATAATGGATCATATTATAATTATATTGTGAAAAGAAAAATTAATGTCCGAACCAGGAATGGAACCGTGAACCTCTGGACCTAGTGGGCTGCACACTAGTCTGAAGAGTTACAGGTCCACGGTTCGATTCCTGGTTCGAATATTAATTTTTCTTTTCACAATATCATTATAATATTATAATATGATCCATTATTGAAACTGTGTTAATATAACAGTATTGGAAAATGTTAATACTCTGCTTTTTGCAGACGACCAAGTAATAATGACAGTATCAGAAAATGCTTTACAATTCTTTTATACTTTAAATAATATCTCTCTAAAATACAATTTAAGAATATCTACATCTAAAACAAAAATATTAGCTCTGAAAGGAAAATGTGCAATAAGAACAAAAATAATGATAAACAATGTAATTATAGACCAAGTTCAAAATTTTAATTATTTCGGATGTCATTTAGGTAATGACAGAAATTTAGATAAACACACTAAAATACAACGATTCAATTATCTATGTGGCACAATTAAACTCACTTTATTGAATAAGACTAGAAAATAAACTATTTTGAAGTTTTACAAAGTATTGACAGTTCTATCTTATCTCTGGATATAAAACCTGGACATTAACGAAGATAGTAAACAAATAGAGGCTGCTGAAATGAAGATGTTGAGAGCAATAGCAGGATACTAAGGAAAAACGATAAAAAGAAAAACGAAGATATAAGAACATAACTTAATATATTTCATCTCTGTGAAAGAATAAAATATTATCAAAATGCTTATCTTCAGCACGTATTACGAATGAATGAACAGCGCATACCAAGGATAATGTATGATTATAAACCAAAAGGGAGTAGAATGTTGGGAAGACCATTGAAGAGAGTGGAAGGACCAATTCGACCTACAATGAGATCGGAACAGAATCCTTTGTTGATGATGATGACGATGGAAAATGTTAAATAAAACTGAGTTTGTTTCTCTTGTTCTTCTGTTTATTTTTGCGGTGGCGGTGAATGTGGTTTACTGCTAACCAAGATCCAGGAAGGCCAGCCTCCAGAGTACCTGTAAAATGTTAAATAAAACTGAGTTTGTTTCTCTTGTCTTCTGTTTATTTTTGCGGTGGCGGTGAATGTGGTTTACTGCTAACCAAGATCCAGGAAGGCCAGCCTCCAGAGTACCTGTATAATTTGTGGTTTAGTCTTCCTGGTCCCTTCTCTCCGCCAAGCAGATTTACTTATGTCTCATGGGGAGGTTGCAAATTTTATAAAATTGATTGAGGGTAAAAGTAAAAGTGATTCCACTATAGGCCTTAGGAGACCCTTGGGATAGTAGGAGGTTAAGGCTCCCACTTTTTCTAGTCAATCGGCACTTGATGTCAGCCCTGCGTGACGGCCGCCTTTACCCCAGAACAAGCGTCTGGTACTCGTTTCGATTAGACGCTGAGTCGATCCCGGGGTCATGGTTTCGCCAGAAGTTTTGTGCCAGTTTAAATATCCTGCACCCACCGGGAATCGAACCCTCGACCTTCCGGCTAGTAGCACAACTACACTACGGCGTGCCACCCCCCCCCATCGAGGGTAAAATAATGAAAAGTAAAATATGGTTAATAGATGGTTATGATGAAAAATGTCCTTCTTCTTCCTTTCTAGGATTAGGTCAATGCGTCCTGTTCCGGTCTCAAGTCCATCGTTTCCTTGGCCGTCCCAAATACCCTTTTCCATGTGGTTTGTAGGTGTTGATCTTTTTGGGTAATCTTGTATTGTCCATTCTGTCTAAATGTTCTTTCCATCTGTATTTGTGCTCTTCTAGTTTATCGAGTATTGAAAATATATCCAGTTCATTTCTTATTGATTCATTGTGTAATCTATCCATGAAAAATGTCCTGGTGATCAAATTAAATAAAAATGTAGGCCTGTAAGTTATATGCGCTAGGGAAGGAATAGTACATTACGATGCGAGGTTGGAAGTGATTTTTACAGAAGCGAGGAAAATGTTTAAAAACCGAGCGATAGCTCGGTTTTTAATTTCCGAAACTCTGTAAAACACTTCACAAATGTGCGTTGTACATTATTTTTTGCAAAAAAAAATTAAAATAAATAATAGTAAAATAATAACATCTTTGTTGGAAATATTTGCGTTCATTATAAACAACTGACTGACGTTAACAGTGTGGGCAGTGTTTATTAGTTGAGTCTACAGCAGGCCGTGACACCAATCAGTCATAAAATGACAAGTAGGGCCTACGTATTTATTGTTTTATATTGTTTCATATAAAGTTCAGTTCATTTAAAATGCAGTGATTTGTTTCATGTAATGTATATTAACACTACCTTTTGGATATATTTTTGTATATAGGCCTACATTATACGTAGGGGGCACGCCGTAGCGTAGTGGTTAAGGCACTGAGCTACAAGCCGGAGGGTCGAGGGTTCAAGTCCCGTTGGGGTCAGGATTTTTAAACTGACCCAAACCCTCTGGCGGCACTATGGCCCTGGGGTCGACTCAGCCTCTAACTGAAATGAGTACCAGACGCTTGTTCTGGGGTAAAGGCGGCCGTCACGCAGGGCTGACAACTCGGCTGACATAAAGTGCCGATTGTCTAGAAAAAGTGGGAGCCTTAACCTCCTACTACCCCAAGGGCCTCCTGAGGCCTGTTGTGGGATCACTTTACCTTTACATTATACGTAGTATACAGGGCAGTGGCTTTACTTCCCGCACGAGGTTTGTAATATTACAGTATTGTTATTTACGTTGGCAACTCCGAAATGTAGGAAGTTGAACTTTCAATTATGGTCGTCATTGCTGTAAGTACGACAAAACGCACCATCGCGCAAAAAAAAAATAAGATTGTCCGATCATGGAATTTAAACCCGAGACCTCCAAAATACAAGTCTTAAATGCTACTGAGGTAATTAGGTCGGTTTATTTCATTGTTGGTAGGACTGCGGTATGCGATATTAAGCAGTGTTAATTTGTAATGACTGATATAGGCTTATATTCATGCGATTATGTATTGACCCTTACTAAACTCCAACTTAAGTTTAATATCTGCAATGAAACTCTTCAATCTTAAAGTATTGCCGGCCGCAACATATGGAATCCAGCTAATATGGAATTACTTGACGGTGAAAAATCTTAAGAAACCGGAGAACGTTAAATCAAGGTTTCTCAAAAGAGCACTGTCAATTTCAAAATATACAAGAAATAGTTATGCCTATACAATTGCCCAGGAATCCCTCTTAATCGAAGATATCAGACACTGTTTCAGACTACCGGAAACGCAAGCATACAGAATCGTCATCGAGGAGAGACAGAACAAAGCCGCCCAGATACCTACAGAAATTATGGAAACAGACGCAATGAAATAAATATCAGTAAAACTAAAAATATGGTCACACGTAGAAATTCAGTATATAATGGAAATGGACAGCTAATGACAAATGAGGGAAATTTTGAGGAAGTGGCTGAATTCAAATACCTAGGAACAATAATCACAAATAGGAATGAGATGCACAAAGAAATTAAACATAGGCTCAATTCTGGAAATGCATGCTATTATGCATTGCAGAGACTTTTGATGTCCCAACTCCTTTCAAAAAACGTTAAGCTGAAAATATATAAAACTATTATTCTACCAGTTATATTATATGGGTGCGAAACATGGACTCTTACTTTAAGGGAGGAAAGGAGATTACGAGTATTTGAGAATAAAGTTCTTAGGAAAATTTTTGGACCAAAGAGAGATGAACAGACAGATGAATGGAGAAGACTACATAACAATGAACTACATGGTCTTTATAGGAAGCCAGATATAATAAGAACAGTTAAGTCTGATAGACTGCGATGGGCAGGACATGTTGCACGTATGGGGAATGAAAGACGTGGATGGAAGCTTCTTTTAGGAAAGCCAGAGGGAAAACGCCCAGTTGGTAGGCCAAGAATGAGGTGGGAGAACATTAACTATGATTTGAGGGAAGTAGATTATACAGGGAATGATTGGAAAGCATTAGCTCAGGATAGGGATGTATGGAGAGCTTATGTCCGCGCGGCCATGAACCTTCGGGTTCGATAGTGCCAGTGAGTAAGTAAGTAAGATGCAATGAAAACAGAAACCTGGAAGCAACCGAACTTCGACACCTGTACACACGTTTCGCAGCCCATGGATTTAATGGGAATATATGTCTGAACAACATGTACCATGAACCCAAGGAGGACTGCATCTGTAAATTATGCAACAATCCATGTCCCAAATATCATCTAGCGAAGTGTAAAACAGGACTCTACCACTAAACACTGTAACTAAAGACTGTTAAAAAGCTAAATTAAATTTAATGTACACATTGTGTTTAATAAAGTCAACAAAAAAATCTTGTTTTAGCAGTGATGTAACTGTTACTGTGTGAACCGGTCTGTAAAGTAAAGTAAAAAAAAAAAAAAAATAGCATTTTGAAGGTGGGGAGTGAAGGTCATTGGGAGAGGGTCGACAAGTCATATTTCAACGATTCATAAATCAAGATGAAGAGATAGGAAGAGCTCCCCACACAACCTGGAAAATACAAGATGGGTGGTTTTTATTTACATTATATCTTTCTCCGGCAATCGAGATGACGTTAAGATGTTTCCAACAAAATTCTTTGTAAACACTTGTCAGGGTTGCACATTTACGAACACCAGTATCAAATGTGCATACTGTAGTAAGACATATTACAAGTTTCGACAAATTATGAAGTTGAATTATATAAAAATGTATTACAAGTGAAAAAATAAGAATTAACCACTAAATATACATTTTTATGTAAGCTATACTATTACTTACTGAATAATAAAGAAAATAATATAATAATTGCAATAATATAATAATAATAATGACTATTTAACTCATGCCCGAAATGGGAGTCAATGACCAATCACGTTTCAATGATTTCTGTTTTACAACCAATCAGAGTCGTGTTTCACGAAATATTTATCATTGTTATAATTACCATATTAAAGAAAGCTCCTCCTTTTTAATATTCTGAAATAGTATGATCTAGTTGCAGTGATAAACAAAAGAAGCAGATGAAGCGTACCTATCGTTTCTCATTTGTTTTCAAACATCGCCGTTTACATTAGATATATAAATATTTTAAAACAACTACAGTTAAATAATGATTTGTGAGTAAACAGCTTAATTTTATTCGTTAAATAGTCCTAACAAATGCCACTCTTGATTTCCAAATTCTCTAGATAAATTCACTCCTCACTTCGTGAGTCGTGAATTTATCGATAATTTGGAAATCACTCGTGGCATTACTTATAATACAATAATAATAATAATAATAATAATAATAATAATAATAATAATAATAATAATAATAATAATAATAATAATAATAATAATAATAATAATAATAATAATAAATAAGAAATGCGCACAACGTGCAAAGAAGATTGTTCTCAGTCACTGCAGAGTTTGAACAATGATTCTGATCTCATCCTACAGTTTAACACATGCTATTTCTCGCACTGTTCGCCTCATCTTGCACATATGCAGTCTGGGCTGGGCTCGTGGAATCTCTGGTTGCTGCACAGCTTGTGGTGAAATCCATGCACAGCGAGTCTGGTCACAGTGTGGCGCAATTCATATCCTCCCCGAGTCCATTCACGGTTTGTCATGGCGTCAGTAATATAGAATTCTTCCCATATTTTGCGTTTCTTCTCGTGGAATAATAATAACAATAGTTTATTTATGCTATTATGCATTACAGGGACTCTTGTCTCAACTGCTTTGAAAAAACGTTAAACTGAAAATGTATAAAACTGTTATTTTGCCAGTTATATTATATGGGTGCGAAACATGGACTCTTACTTTAAGGGAGGAAATGAGATTACGAGTACTTGGGAATAAAGTTCTTAGGGAAATTTTTGGACCAAAGAGAGATGAACAGACAGATGAATGGAGAAGACTACATAACATTGAGTTATGTTTTTATAGGAAGCCAGATATAAAAACAGTTTGTGAAGTGTTTTACAGAATGTTGAAAATATTTTCTCGATTCTGTAAAACCCACTTCCCAACCTCGCATCCTAATATATTATTATTTTATTTATTTGTAACACATATATATATATATATATATATATATATATACACACACACATTATATACAGAATTTTAATGTTTACACATCTTTCTGTGCCTAACGTTTTATTTTTCTTCTCCACTCGTCTCTCTCCATCCAATCCATGTCCTCCAGTCCTCTTGCTCTCATTCCAGTTCTTATTTCCCGCATCCATGAGTTTTGAGGTCTTCCTCTCCTCCTTCTTCCATGTGGACACCATTCCAATGTTTCCTTGGGTCATCTTTCTTCTTGCATTCGTCGTACGTGCCCATACCAATTTAATTGCTTATACCGTATATAATCTACTATTGAATAACCATTATTAATTTTTTCTCTTATGACAGCATTTCTTATTTTGTCTAATTTGAACATGTTGCTGCTCTCCTCAAGAAATCCATTTCCATCGACATAAGTTTTTGTTCCAAGTTTTTGTTGAATTTCCCAACATCAGACAGTACTTCTCACTATTGAATTATATATTTGTAACTTATTTTTCCTGGTTATATGTCTGTTGCATAAGACTCCATTCATCATTGCTGTTATTGCTCTACCTTTATTTATTCTGTTCTTAATATCACTTTTTTTGTTTATCCTCTTTATCTAATTTTACTACCAGATACTATATATATTTTATTTTTCTGCCCTCCTTCTCTATATGAACTTTAATAATGCCAAATATCACACTCTTCCTTTCACGCAATCTACTTACGAAGGGGTACAAAGTATTAATATATAGATTAAGAATGAAGTTGTGAGAAATCGGTGAATAGCGTTTAGATTAGGTGTGATGTGTGTGGTGGACATGTGACAGTAGGATGACTGTCGAATTGCGAAACATAATGAGGTTTAAATACTGGCATTTGTCACAGATAGCTTGACGCTTTGCCTCATTAACACCAGTCGTTATTCCTTCTCCCAAATACACATTTATACACCCATGACTGCAGTGTCAAACATCCAACATCACTAAATAATATCAAAACATGTTCACAGCTCTTTTCTTATACGCAAAACTTGCTCAAAGCGGAATCACATGGGGCCATTTTTTCACAATAGACAAAATTGCACGTTATTGTATTGTATTGTAAGCCTATGTTTTCCGTTAACATAGATTTAGGCGCTCTCCCCTACAGGGAAGTATTTGAATCATACTAATTTTAGTTACACTTGTTTTCGTATAGATGTCATTTTGAGTGGTACGTGGTCAGCGTTCCGTCTCATACTGACATCTAGTGAATAACGAATATTCATTTTTTCTCTTATGACAGTATTTCTTATTTTGTCTAATTTTGAACATCTTGCTGCTCTCCTCAAGAAATTCATTTCCATCGACATAAGTTTTTGTTCTAAGTTTTTGTTGAATTTCCAAACTTCAGCTCCATATGTGACAGAATTATATATTTGTAAACTTACATTTCCTGGTTATATGTCTGATGCATAAGACTCCATTCATCATTGCTGTTATTGCTCTACATTTATTTAGTCTGTTCTTAACATCACTTTCTTGTTTATCCTCTTTATCTAATTTTAGTTCCAGATACTCAAATTCTTCACAAATCTCTAATATACCCCCTTTTCATCTGCTAATATCAGATCTTCGGTTTCGGCTCCACATCCCATATAAAGTGTTTTTTCTAAATTTATTTTCAAACCCCAGTTATCGTATTCGTCCAATAATTTTCTCAACATAAACTCTATGTCTTCATATTCTTGAGCAATCATTATCTGGTCATCCGCAAATAACAGTGTATGTATTGCATCTGTTGATCCATCTCCAAATAATAATAATAACAATAATAATAATAAATCAATAAATATAATAATAATAATAAGAAGAATAATACTAATAATAAGAATAAAATAATAAATAATAAGAAGAATAATAATAATAATGAATAATAATAATGATAATAAAATAATACTATAATGATATAGTATATAGAATAATAATAATTAATAATATAAGTAATAGATAATAATAAAATAATAATAATAATAATAAGAAGAATAATAATAATAATAATTATAGAATAATAAGTAATGATAATAATAAGAAGAATAATTATAATATAATAATAATAATAATAATAATAATAATAATAATAATAATAATTATAATAATAATAATAATAATAATAATAATAATAAGATAATATAAATAATAAGAAATGATAATAATAATAAAATTATGATGATAATTAGCGGTAATATTATTATCTTATAATAATAACTATAATTATAAGACTAATTATAATAATAATTATTATAATAATAATAATAATTATAATAATAATATGATTTGTAATGATGATAATAATAATGATAATAATAATGATAATAATTATAATAATAATGATAATAATAATGATAATAATAATGATAATAATAATGATAATAATAATGATAATAATAATGATAATAATAATGATAATAATAATGATAATAATTATAATAATAATGATAATAATTATAATAATAATGATAATAATTAAATAATGATATAATAATTATAATAATGATTATAATGATAATTATAATTATAATAATAATAATAATTATAAATAAGTATTATTATAATAATAAATTATTATTATTAATATTATTATTTAAAACTAAGATCTGGTAGTGGCTATATTGGGGATGTAGGGTTAGCATTTCTTAATGAATACAGACTTGAATTATTAGAGAGGTGGTTGGTGGAGAGAAGGAAGTGGTACTGGCGCAGGTGAGGACCGCAGCTGTGGAGTCTCAGAAAATAAGGATGGGCGGAGGGGGCGGGGGTTTGTTTGTATTACTAATTGGTGTGCTCCATCATCTCCCAACTCCTTGTTACATTGTTTTCAGGCGAGGTCAACAAGCCCCCTGCCTTCCCGCCTGCCTGCATAATGGAATTACACCAGTCCTCTTTCTACTTTCTTCTCCAGCATCATACACTTCATATTCACTCCTATAGTCCATTACATTAACTTTGTTCCCTAAGGAGACAACATTGGCATTGCCTCGTTTGTATGTTATATAAATATGTAGTAATTTCCTAACCTGTTAGTTTACATTTCGGTAACTCTTCCCCTACTGTAAATATCGCATGATTTAGTCCTTCGCGTTAATAATAAGTAAAGTAAAGTAAAGTGATCCCACAACAGGCCCGGAGGCCCTTGGGGTAGTAGGAGGTTAAGGCTCCCACTTTTTCTAGACAATCGGCACTTTATGTCAGCCGGGTTGTCAGCCCTGCGTGACGCCGCCCTTTACCCCCCAGAACAAGCGTCTGGTACTCATTTCCTTTAGAGGCTGAGTCGACCCCAGGGCCATGGTGCCGCCAGAGGGTTTGGGTAAGTTTAAAAATCCGGACCCCAACGGGACTTGAACCCTCGACCCTCCGGCTTGTAGGCTCAGTGCCTTAACCACTAACGCTACGGCGTGCCCCCTCAGGTTAATAATGGCATCAGTAAAATATAAAATCTTTGGCTATTTCTTTAAAACATGTAAACAAAGTTTCAAGTCGATCCAATGTTTCTAAGTGGGTGAAAATCGTGTTCAAAGACTCCGTTACATAGATACAAAGACACTTTTTTTGATTTTCTGGTGATTCTGGCCAGGATTTTAGAAAAAAGTATCCTATGGAATTATTGTATTGTCACGGGTCCTTTACAAGTCTACAAAGTTTTCAAGTCGATCCAATGATTTTAATGGGGTGAAAATCGCGTTGAAAGATTCCGTCACATAGATAGATAGATAGATAGATACAGGCCAAACTCCTAAAGTTTTAATAATTGTATAACAGTACCTGATATCTCAATCGTTCTCAATAATTTGCGGCGTTGTTTTTATAGGAGGCCTTTCGATAACTTATATATCATCTTCTGCTTTCATTTTGGTACCAATAGGCCTCCTATAAAACAACGCCGCAAATTATTGAGGACGATTGAGATATCAGCTCCTGTTTTACAATTATTAAAACTTTTAACACAGTAACCTCAACGGAGTTTCGTAATGTATTTTAAAAACATTGATTCATAAACTCCTGTCAATTTTTTATTCTTAGGGCTCCATTTTTCAATTTTTTCCCATAATTTACAATGATTTATATATTTTTTCTAACAATTATTTCATTAACTTATATTTTTTCTATGATATTATGATATTTAACTACATATAGTCCAGTTCTGGTAACTGTAGCCGTCTTGGTTAAACCAAAGGCACGTTGCAGGAGGGGACATTGCCGAGTGGGGCAGGCAACTATTAGCCATGTAAAAAAACATTTTCTTAATAATAATAAATAATAATAATAATTAATAATAATAATAATAATAATAATAATAATAATAATAATAATAACCTTCTTGTATCTTGTAAGCCCATGTTTCCCTTAACAGAGATTCTGGTAACTGTAGCCGTCTTGGTTAAACCAAAGGCACGTTGCAGGAGGGAACATTGCCGAGTGGGGCAGGCAACTATTAGCCATGCAAAAAAACATTTTCTTAATAATAATAATAATAATAATAATAATAATAATAATAATAATAATAATAATAATAACCTTCTTGTATCTTGTAAGCCCATGTTTCCCTTAACAGAGATTCTGGTAACTGTAGCCGTCTTGGTTAAACCAAAGGCACGTTGCAGGAGGGAACATTGCCGAGTGGGGCAGGCAACTATTAGCCATGCAAAAAAAACATTTTCTTAATAATAATAATAATAATAATAATAATAATAATAATAATAATAATAATAATAATAATAATATAAACCTTCTTGTATCTTGTAAGCCCATGTTTCCCTTAACAGAGATTCTGGTAACTGTAGCCGTCTTGGTTAACCAAAGGCACGTTGCAGGAGGGAACATTGCCGAGTGGGGCAGGCAACTATTAGCCATGCAAAAAAACATTTTCTTAATAATAATAATAATAATAATAATAATAATATAATAATAATAATAATAACCTTCTTGTATCTTGTAAGCCCATGTTTCCCTTAACAGAGATTTAGGCGCTCTCCCCCTACAAGGAAGAATTTGAACCATACTAATTTAGTTACACTTGTTTTCGTATAGATGTTTATTTGAGTGGTCCGTGGTCAGCGTTCCGCCTCATACTGACATCTAGGAAACCAACGTAGTACTAGGACGGGAAAATTCGGCAAATTTTGCTTAGATGCCTTTTCATTCAGGCTTAAGGATCTTTTATGAATCTGAAAATCTTCAGACTCGGGACCCACGGCATAAAGTTCCTCCCGGAGGACTTGCTCCTTGGATTTTTCCATCCTAAAAAAATCCACCGACCCTGGCCGGGTTTGAACCTGCGACCCTCGGGACCAGAGACAAGGAGCATAACCACTAGTCCACCGCGGCCGATACATTTTCTTAATAATAATAGTAATAATAATAATAATAATAATAATATTAATAAAAAATAAATTGTTACAAAAACAAGATAGGCCTACTAGATTGAAGTTTTATAAAGCATTGGCAGTTCCTGCATTACTTTATGGGAGTCAAACTTGGGTAATGTCCAAAAAAATTACAAAGTAGAATACAAAGCGTGGAATTTAACTTCCTTAGAAGAACAAAAAGCTGCACAAGAATGGATCGGATAAAGAATGAAGATATAAGAACAGAGTTAAATATATATCCATTGAATGATAAAATCAAAGAATATAGAGAAAAAGTGGTTCAGACATGTAGAAAGAATGAACGTAACACGATTACCAAAAGCAGCATTTTATTACAAGCCAAGAGGTTCAAGGAATGTAGGAAGGTCAGTGAAAAGATGGAAAGAACAACTGTGAGGCGGAACAGGCATTTTGCCTAGCCCGTGAAGTGAAGTAGAAGAAAATTATTACAAAAAAACGTTATTCAATAATGAACATTTCAAACTTATTAGACAAAACTATTGACTAACACAGAACTAGTAGATAAGACATTTAAACGTGTGGTAACTATTACGTTTTCAAAACTGAGTGTAGTTTCTAGCAGCACCTGCAACTCACCCTCCCCTCTTACCGCACCATACAACCCTCAAAAGCATGCTAAAGAATCCAGAACTGCACAGTACGTAGCGAGAAGACGTGACAGCCATATTGATTTTAACGAATATTCTATAAAAAAAATAAAGTTGTATTCCAGTGCAACCAACATAGAGTATGTACTAATTAAATGTACACATATACTTCAGAATTTCAGAACTAGCTATTTATTTTTTGGTGTTACGTTAGGTTAGCTTTTAGGTTCGTTAAATATCGTGTATATGTTGGCCGCATCCCGTGATTTAATAGTGTAAACCGCACGCGTTTGTTGGCGCATGCGCATGGGGCATGATTAGAACTAGGAAACGTTTTTCGCATCACATGTAAAGAATCCCCAAATCTTCTATATAATTATTTTTTAATCATACCAATTTTGAATTTTTGGGATCTTTGTGATCACTGATAAAATAATTAGTAGGGTATTTGATAAATATATAATTTTCCGAGAGGTACTTAATTTGAGCCTAAGGGTTTTTGTCCTGAGGCCTACAAATGTACCGCGGGGAAAGTGTGTTTCGATCCGAGGTGAATATACTAGTTTTTCTAAGGGCGCGACTAAATTATCGCATATTATTTCACTTTCTTTATTTGTGCAAAAATTATCTTAGCAATATTTTTTTCACTTGATATTTATTCCATTGTTAGCATTTGTAAGTGGAATACAAAATGGATCGTTTTTACGTCCAAATGATATAACGTATGCTGTTAGATATTTTTGTCACGCGCATTAGCCGAGTGGTTAAGGCAAACATGCCTTGGCACAGAGCTACGAGACTTTCACTGGTTCGGGTCTCCTTGGGGAATGAATTTTCTCATGGAATTTCGGCCAGTATGGGGCCAGTGTCCATCCAGCATCGTTAGGAAGTAAAAATCAATAAAACTAAATATAGCCCTACAGTCTCTCACATATGATGTGGTTATTTTATTACTTTGTACTTTTAGAAGCCTCTAACGGAAATGAGTACCAGACGCTTGTTCTGGGGGTAAAGGCGGCCGTCACGCAGGGTTGACAACCCGGCTGACATAAAGTGTCGATTGTCCAAAAAAAGTGGGAGCCTTAACCTTCTACTACCCAAGGGCCTCCGGGTCTGTTGTGGGATCACTTTACTATTAGAAGTAGAAGCCTTTTTTATTTTTTAAGAGAAAACTAATTCCTACTTTATTTTTAATCTTGGGGTGGGGTTACCAGCCTGAACGTTTGCAGGCGGGTATTTATTTATTATTTTATACTTTATTAGCATATTTACAATTATTGGTTGGAATTATATATCAATAAAACTAAATATATGGTCACACGTAGAAATACATTATATAGTGGAAATGGACAGCTAATGACAAATGAGGGAAATTTTCAGGAAGTGGCTGAATTCAAATGCTTAGGAACAATGATCACAATTAGGAATGAGATGTACACAGAAATTAAACATAGGCTCAATTCTGGAAATGCGTGCTATTATGCATTGCAGAGACTCTTGATGTCCCAACTCCTTTCAAAAAACGTTAAACTGAAAATATATAAAACTATTATTCTACCAGTTATATTATATGGGTGCGAAATATGGACTCTTACTTTAAGGGAGGAAAGGAGATTACGAGTATTTGAGAATAAAGTTCTTAGGAAAATTTTTGGACCAAAGAGAGATGAACAGACGGGTGAATGGAGAAGACTACATAACAATGAACTACATGGTCTTTATAGGAAGCCAGATATAATAAGAACAATTAAGTCTGATAGACTGCGATGGGCAGGACATGTTGCACGTATGGGGAATGAAAGACTTGCATGGAGGCTTCTTGTAGGAAAGCCAGAGGGAAAACGCCCAGTTGGTAGACCAAGAATGAGGTGGGAGAATAACATTAACTATGATTTGAGGGAAGTAGATCATACAGGGAATGATTGGAAAGCATTAGCTCTGGATAGGAATGTATGGAGAGCTTATGTCCGTGCGGCCATGAACCTACGGGTTCGATAGTGCCAGTGAGTAAGTAAGTATTATATATTTAGCTATATGAAAGTATTGATTTAACTTTTTGTAATGAAGTCTATGGATGTTTTAACTAAGGTATTGACAGTTAATGATACATGAGAGAAATTTGAAGAAGTGGCTGAAGTCTCGTAGACTGCGATGGGCAGGATGTGTAGGACGAATGGAAAATGAAAGAAGAGCATTGAAACTCCTTATGGGGAAGCAGAGGGTAAACTCCTGTAGGCAGACCAAGAATGAGATGGGAGGTAATTTATACAGAAATGATTGTAAAGTATAATTTCTGGATAATGATTTATGGAGGACATGTGTCCGCGAGTTAGTTAGTTTACCTTAAACCATGGTTAATATTTTCTCACGCTATTCTTGGACTATCTACAGGACGCTGACCCTCTGGTTTTACTATATAGCAAGTTTCCATGATTATTTTCCATTCCCTATTCATACCATATGGCGTTTGTGTTAAGATACTTCTTCTTCTTCTTCCTTCCAAGTACTGTATTAGGCCAAGGCCTGTTATGATGCTATAGAAAATTTTCCCTCCAGCGTTTCATAGGACGGCCCAGTGATCTTCGTCCTCTTGGTGTATAATTATAAACAGCTTTGGGGAACCGATTTGAACTCATTCTTTCAAGATGGTGTTTCCAATTTAGTTGGTACTGTTTAATATTCCAAAATTGGCATAGTCTTCAATTCTTTTAAGATATTGGTGTTCCTTTTCCGATGCCATCTGGTGTAACCCGCTGTTCTGCGCATGAATCTCATTTCACAAGCCGTTATTCTGCTTTCATGTTGTCTTTTTAGTGTCCATGCTTCACTACCATAGCTCAACACTGGCCTAGCCAAAGTGTTATATAAACGTAATCTGGTGTTTTTTTTGTACAAGGGATGGTTTCATAACTTGATTAATAATTCCTAAACTTTTATTATAACTAGTAATTAAGATACTTAGGGTACACAAGCATAGATTAATAACTTTTTTATTAAGAAACAAGGAAATAAAATGGAATCATCTAATTATTAATAGTAATAATACATCTCAAACCATATTTTCTACATTTTATGTAAAATTATAGTCTCTACACCATTGTAGTCTTAACACGAATTGATCATTGAATTGTTTTTTGTTATTCAAAACTTTTGAACTGGCCTGTTTTAGTGTGAATTGAAGTTTTTACAATATTTTTCATTAAAAAGTTTTTCTGGAAGAAAAAAAAAACGTTCCAGTGACTATCGTTCTTTTCTTTCTTCTGTTTTAAGAGTTTTTTTATCCTCTTGATCTCTCAAATAACGAAGGAAGCGATTGTATTACTGCTGATGTATTTTCCTTATTCAAGAAGTGTTAAATGAAGTTTCTTCATTCTCTATAAATTTAACTAATAGTGAATATATATGATAATTATGTCAAATTTTACCCTATTATTTGGGGCTGTAATGCCATTTTTTAGTTCGTTTCAGTGTCTTATTCTTGAGCCAATTATCCCAATTCTCTTTCGTTCTAACCCAGTTTTAAAAATTAATATCATCATCATAGTACATTCACGAATTTAGGTCATTTGTTGACCTGTTTCGGCCTCAAGAGAAACACCATCCAGAAGTCTTTTGAGTGGACGTCCTGGTCTTCTTCTTCCTGCAGGTTGATATCTTAACATTAGTTTGGGTATTCTGTGATCTTCCATTCGATGAACAATTAATATAATATATTTTAATCATGGCGCGACAGGCTAGAAGGTCCGTACCCTACCAGCCGGCTGCTGCCCTCACACGATCATCCAGCCAGTGTAGGGGTGACATGTGGCCAGCATGTCGGTCCCCCAGCCATTATAGCTGGTTGTCTCAATTGGAGTCGCTACTTATTGCAGCTACCTAAATTACTCACGATGCTGGGTGGGCATCGGTCCCATGCTGACCGAAATTCCGCGAGAACATTTCTTCCCCCATGGAGACCCTGTCCACCGATGTGGTCTCGAGGTAGCGTGCTGCCTTGTCACGCAGCGGGCCCGGGTTCGATCCCTGGTCGGGGGGCAGTTTTTCCGGGTGAGGTTTTTATCGGGGTTTTTCCTCACCTGTATGACAAATGTCAGGAAAACTTTAAAGCCCAAACGGTCCCCGAAATCATTGGCCATTATAATCATCCTTATCATTATCATCATCATCCTTCACCGGTGTTGAAAGCAACGGGAAGCTACCACACCTACAATTCCCTAGTAAAGCTGCAAGCATAGCATGAAAATGCTATGATGGCAGTGAAGGACCTGCCTTCGGGCAGAATTACTATGGATGGAGACTCTAACTAGCGTATGTCCGGTAGCTCTGCGCCAATGTATCCTACCAATGTAACTCACTTCGTGAGTCGTGAATTTATCGATAATTTGGAAATCAAGAGTGGCATTTGTTAGGACTATTTAACGAATAAAATTAAGCGTTTACTCATAAATCATTATTTAACTATAGTTATTTTAAAATATTTATATATTTAATGTAAACGGAGATATTTGAAAACAAATGAGAAACGATTGGTACGCTTCATTTACTTCTTTTGTTCATCAGTGCGACCAGATCAAATTATATGTAAATTATATACTTTTTCGTAAATTAAATGAACTTTGATGATATTAAGCAGCTTTAAACGTTTTTATTTACATTACTATGAGAAATCGTGATGAATTCATAGTTTGTTTGCTATGATTGTTACATAAGCATACAAAATTAATTTTCCTAATTTATTTGTTTATCTAAAGAGTTAAGGTCTATAGGGTCAAAATGATAAAAAACATATAAAATACAATTAAAGCAGACTACAGATTTATACATTTAAAGCTGGTATCAAATATGCTCGAGTATCAACTTTTAATACAACAAATTGCATTAAGATAATTACACAGGCTTAAACATATATGTTATAAAATATATATAAAATCCCATTTCTAATAATATACCTTTCAGTGGTTTCAAAACTCTCATTTTAATTAAGTATATATTGTGTACCCGTCCAGATTGTGAGATTTTAATTTGGTAAAATTGAGATGCAGTAAGGCAATCTCCTGAATATCAAGTTCTAGTGATTAAATTGAGATACATATCAGTTGACTCAACTAAAATAATTTAGGAAATTAAAATAAATTCTAATTGGAAGTTCAACCAAAATCGACTAAAGAATATGTGAAGGCAGAAAGAATTAAAATCTATCCAGTAAAAAAAATATTAAAAAATATGTATAGTCCACCGCTGTGGTTACGAGGTAGCGTGCTGCCTTGTCACACAGCGGGCCCGGGTTCGATCCCGGTCGGGGCAGTTTTTCTGGGTGAGGTTTTATCGGGGTTTTTCCTCACCTGTAAGACAAATGTCAGGAAAACTTTAAGGCCCAAACGGTCCCCGAAATCATATGGCCATCATCATCATCATCATCATCATCATCCTTCACCGGTGTGGAAGCAACGAGAAGCTACCACACCTTCAATTCCCTAATAAAGTTGCAAGCATAGCATGAAAATGCTATGATTGCAGTGAAGGACGTGCCTTTGGGCAGAATTACTATGGACGGATGTATATAATCTTTGATCGAATTTGCAGTGTTATGTGGAACCGAATCTTGGATAACTGACATGTTACAATGCAAACAATTTACTGAAATCTACTTCTCGCCCAGACCATTAAAGAAATCAAGAGGGGGGGGGAAATGTGAAGCTTTAAAGAGATTATGAAAGTCGAAATCATATTTTGAAACTAATTGAAAACACACATTTTGATGGTTTAGATAGATTAATAAATTGGGAAAGGGAAGCATTCAGAAAAAAAAGTTCTTAGAATGGAATTCTGAAGCCCGAAATGGAAGAGGAAAACAGCGAGAGCAAGGATGGATGAAGTCAGGAGTATTGTGAACAAGTAGAAATTAACAGAAGAAGATTTTCAGGATAGACATTTGTTATCTACGTGAAACTATTTAGGTTTAGGTAGTTTGATCCTGTTCCGATGAGATCTCAAGATGTTGGTCAGTCCATCTTAATTTTGGGTTTTCTCTATCTCAAATTCCTTTAGGTTGATATGACGACACTAATTTAGGAAAGCGAGATGGGTCCATTCTATGGACATGTAACGGATTGCTTTGATAATTCTGAATTACTTCAACTATATTTGAACTTTTAATTTATCGCATATATCCGTGTTTCCTTTGCTTGTCCATTTTTGTCAAATGTAGGAGTGGATGTAAAATTCTGATCTATGCCGCTTGCAATTTTGATTTGATTTCAGTATTTAGTATCCAATTTTGCTGTCATATTTCAGTCCTGATTTTGTAGTTACATTGTGTATTCTCAATTCGGTTAATATTTCTTCGCCAAAATTTATTTATTTATTTAATGACTCAATTTATTTTTTATATGAGATATTTGGTGACCGAGGTAATTAAATTAAATTCGGAAAGTTATTCTATGATTTTTCACAAGTAATGTCATGAGCGACTCGTGAATGTATCTAGAGGATTTGGAAATCACTCGTGGCACTTGTTAGGACTATTTAACGAATAAAATTAAGCTGTCTACTCACAAATCATTATTTGAATATAGTTACCGGTATTTTAAAATATTTATATATTTATATAAACGGCGATGTTTGAAAACAAATCACAAATGTGTGGTTATGTTTAATTTGTTTATTCACTACAACTTGGTCATATATTTATTGCCAAATAGGATCACAATCTTGTAATAATGCACCCTAGTGGAGAAAATATGAAACTGTATATTATAACCAACATTATAGATTATTAATTTATTTTTAGGAAACAATTCAGCAAAATCATAATTAAAAACAAAATTGTTGATCACACAATTATCAAATGTGTAGTTAGAAGGAATCTGTTCATTATTTGCTATATTCAATGTATTTGTTGGAGAGTCAGTCACTGCAAAATAATGCTCAGACCTGCTCAGAAGCTTCTATGCAAGTCTTTCTTTTCCCATACGTGCAACATGTCCTGCCCATCGCAGTCTACCAGACTTAATTGTTCTTATTATATCTGGCTTCCTATAAAGACCACGTAGTTCATTGTTATGTAGTCTTCTCCATTCACCTGTCTGTTCATCTCTCTTTGGTCCAAAAATTGTCCTAAGTACTTTATTCTCAAATACTTGTAATCTCCTTTCCTCCCTTGAAGTAAGAGTCCATTTTTCGCACCCATATAATATAACTGGTAGAATAATAGTTTTATATATTTTCAGTTTAACGTTTTTTGAAAGGAGTTCGGACATCAAAAGTCTCTGCAATGCATAATATCACGCATTCCAAAATTGAGCCTATGTTTAATTTCTTTGTGCATCTCATTCCTATTTGTGATTATTGTTCCTAGGTACTTGAATTCATCCACGTCTTCAAAATTTCCCTCATGTCATTAGCTGTCCATTTCCATTATATAATGCATTTCTACGTGTGACCATATGTTTAGTTTTATTGATATTTACTTCCAGTCCTAATTTCTTAGTGTTACTCAATAGTAACTGTACTGGTTCCTGGCTTAGCCTACGGGCTCGTGGACAAACTGTGGGGTCACTAGGATGTGAGCACCTGGATGTACTAAAGTCTCACACTGTGGGCTTGTGGACTCAAGCCCTAGCCGGTCTCACAACGGCTGCAGGATACGTCCCTGGAGGCAGAACAGGGGAACGGTCGTTGGATCTGCGAAAGCAGTCCTCCCGGCTAGGCTCATGGAGCCCGTGGACCAACTGTGGGGTCGTCAGGAATGAGCGACCTGATGACTACGAAGCTCAGCAATTCCCAGAAGTTGCAACTCCAACACCCTCTCCCTAGGGACGTTGGTTTCAGAGCCGTGGACGCGAAACATAGGATAGGGAGGACAAGGCATCTAGGACTTGGGAGTATGGTCTTGATGACCGAGGTATCCCAAGGGGTGGGGGAAGGGCCTAGATGTTACTCAATAGTGTGTGCGAGTTGTCCTTTAGTATCTATTGAGTTAGGAATAGATGGTTAAGTAATGAAATATATATTGTTAGTGAAAATTCAATCAAATATTCATGTTGACACAATATCCGCAATCGGATTTGAGTTAGTCATGAATTGAACGCATGTCATACCGAACACCACTGCTGTCGTAACTCGCTCGATACATACGCCTTATTGGTTTGAAATGTGAAGTGGACAAAGTTTGTTGAATCATGGTGTAGAGGGTGTTTGCAACCCTTACATTTGTGTGGCGAGGGACGCGGAGGAGGGGTGACTCAATGAACTTGGTGCTTGTTACAGGCTTAACAACAGAGAGACTCCGTGTACACCATTTGTTAATGTCAGATTATGTCCCGCTATTTGCATTCATACAATGTGTGCACATATCCGTCCTCACAAAACTTCTAAGTGCCCTACATACATCCTCTTGCTCACTTCCTTCGTCTTCAAGCTCTTTAAATGTCCAGATTAGTTCCTTCTGCACAATTTACATAACCATCCAGAAGGATGTATTCTATATAAGATATAGACCTAGTAATTAATTTGGTCAAAATGTCGCATTGAATACTTCTTCACTTCACGGCTAGGCAAATTTCCTGATCCGCCTCACAGTTGTTCTGTCCATCTTTTCAATGGCCTTCCTACATTCCTTGAACCTCTTGGCTTGTAGTTAAATGCTGCTTTCGGTAATCTTGTTACATCCAGTCTTTCTACATGTCTAAACCATTTATCTCCATCAGTCCATAGTAATTCTGCCCGAAGACAGGTCCTTCACTGCAATCATAGCATTTTCATGCTTTGCTTGCAGCTTTATAAGGGAATTGTAGGTGTGGTAGCTTCCCGTTACTTTCCACACCGATGAAGGATGATGATGATGGCCATATGATTTCGGGGACCGTTTGGACCTTAAAGTTTTTCTGACATTTGTCTTACAGGTGAGGAAAAACCCCGATAAAAACCTCACCCAGAAAAACTGCCCCGACCGGGGATCGAATCGGGGCCCGCTTCGTGACAAGGCAGCGCGCTACCTCCAGACCACAACTCTCTCTATTTTCCTTGATTTTATCATTCAGTGGATATACATTTAACTCTGGTTTTTATATATTCATTCTTTATCCGATCCAATCATTTGCAGTATTTTGTTCTTCTAAGGAAGTAATTTCTGCGCTTTGTGTTCTACTGTGTATTTTTTTGTCATTACCCAAGTTTCACTTCCATAAAGTAATGCAGGAACTGCCAATGTTTTATAAAAACTTCTTTCTAGTGTCTTTTCTTGTTTTGTTGTTTAATGTTTTATGTATAGTTCTGCATATCATTTGAAATTTCGACAGTTTCAAATTTACATCTCTTTTGTGTCGTTAGTAAAATACAACCCAAATAATTAAAATTTGTTACTTGTTCCAGTAACTAAAACTACTAAATTCCATGGCTCGACAGGCCTAGAAAGCCCTTTGCATACCAGCCGGCTGCAAGTCTCACATCCATATTTATTAACCACAGAGGTAGATGATTATCCAGCCAGTATAGGGGTGACATGTGGTCAGCATGTTGGCCCCCAGCAGTTAGAGCCGGTTTTCTCAACCTGGAGCCGCTACTTATTGTAGCTACCCAAATGCTTCATGATGATGGGTGGGCACCGATCCTATATTGACCAAAATTCCATGAGAAAATCCCTTTCCCCATGAAGACTTGAACCAACGCAAGTCCCGTAGTTCTGCGCCAAGGTATCTTGCCTTAACCACTCGGCTATGGCATGGGACCTTTATAATCAACAATCTGATTGTAATTCCGAAATGTTTCAGAGGGATCTCCGGTTGAAGTTTTATGTGTGCTCGAAAATAAAATAAAAACCATATAATGATCTGCAATACCATTACTCCACACGCTATGTTCAGAATGTAGATGATTAATACTTCATCTAAAATATATGATCAAGACATGATGGCCTAATGGTACAATTGTGATATTTTAAATATCCATATTTGTAAAATAAAATGAGTTAAAATATACCTTCTTAGGTAAGATCCGTCGTCCTCACGATAACACATTAGGACCAGCAGCATCAACCATCATACTAGATATTGTAGCGAAGAAGGACCTGCTGAAGATGGAACTGATGTTCTGAAAGGCCTACAGGCATAAATAATACATATTTTATAAGTTGAGGACGACGGATTTTACCTAAGAAGGTATATTTTAACTTATTTTATTTTATGACTCTCCACCTCAACGGTTTTAACAATGAATTTTATTAGTATTGTTCCATATTTGTGTATAACATCCAAGTGTGTTGCCACAATTATCTCATATATTTTCGAAGATTTAAATGGCACTGGCCTATATAATATTGTTACTGACTTCTTTATAAGATTACAAGAATACTTCATACTGCTCGACCAAATCGAACTTACATAGATTTGCCGATCCTTCGATTGCACTAGATGAACTGGGATATCGTTTTAATAAAAGTAAAGTAATCCCACAACAGGCCTCAGGAGGCCCTTGGGGTAGTAGGAGGTTAAGGCTCCCACTTTTCTAGACAATCGGCATTTTATGTCAGCCGGGTTGTCAGCCCTGCGTGACGGCCGCCTTTACCCCCAGAACAAGCGTCTGGTACTCATTTACGTTAGAGGCTGAGTCGACCCTAGGGCCATAGTGCCGCCAGAGGGCTGGGTCAGTTTTAAAATCCTGACCCCAACGGGACTTGAACCCTCGACCTTCCGGCTTGTAGCGCAGTGCCTTAACCACTATGCTATGGCGTGGATATCGTTTTAATAGGAAACAAAACTATATGGAATAGCAGTGAGACATATAACATCGTTAAAAAGAGACTCGAATGCTATTTTTTGAAAAAAACAACTATACCAATACATTTATTATAGTTATTAGTTTTAAGATTTTTATAGCTAATAATATCAAAACTGAGATCTTGATGAAGGCATGTTTCCTGAGCACTATGATAAAATAATCAGAGGAAATTTTCGAATAAAACACAGAATTCTGAAATAAAAATGATTGAAACTTGGAATGTTCATGTGAAATTGTAAGTCCGACTATTTAACTGATGCCCCAAATGGGAGTCAATGACCAATCACATTTCAATGATTTTTTTATTTATAACCAATCACAGTTTTTTTCACCTCGATTGTATCAGTTTAATTTTAGCGCTGTAAAATCAAGCTCCTGAATAGGTCATAGTATCATTTGCAGTGAGTCCACGTGGCTACTAGATTGTATATATAGTGCACGACTGTAACCTTATCGTGGTTGCGGGAGATAATGTAAAACATTTGTAGTAATTCATTATACCACAAAAAAAAAACTATTTGTACTTTCTTAAACGTATTTTTTCCCAGGTAATAACGTTGCAGAAAAATATAATTGACATATTTACATCATAGGACATTAGAAATTAATTAATAACCTATAATGTTGGTTATAATTTCTCAACTAGGGTGCATTGTTACAATATTGCGATCCTTTGGCAATAAATAATACGATCTGGTTGCAATGATGAACAAATGAAGCATAACAATAGTTTCACATTTGTTTTCAAACATCGCCGTTTACATTAAATCTATTTTTTTTTGTATTGTAAGCCCATGTTTTTCCCTTTACAGAGATTTAGGAGCTCTCCCCCTACAGGGAAGAATTTTGAACCATACTAATTTAGTTACACTTGTTCTCGTATAGATGTCATTTTGAGTGGTACGTGGTCAGCGTTCCGCCTCATACTAACATCTAGGAAACCAAGGTAGTACTAGGACGGGAAAATTCGGTAAATTTTGCTTAGAGGCCTTTTCATTCAGGCTTAAGGATCTTTTACGAGCCTGAAAATCTTCAGACTCGGGACCTACGGCTTAAAGTCCCTCCCGGAGGACTTGCTCCTTGGATTTATTCGTCTAAAAAAATCCATCGACCCCGGCCGGGTTTGAACCCGCGACCCTCGGGACCAGAGGCAAGGAGCATAACCACTGGTCCACCGCGACCGACTACATTAAATATATACATATTTTAAAATAAGTATATTTATATAATGATTTGTGAGGAAACAGCTTAATTTTATTCGTTAAATAGTCCTAACAAATGCCACTCTTGATTTCCAAATTCTCTAGATAAATTTGGAAATCGCTCGTGGCATTACTTATGATAAAACTGTGCTATTAAACTCATTGGATTTATTAACGTCATCAAATGTGGTTTATTCCGATTACTATTGAGATGGTAGATATATATTTTATCCATTGTTATATAAAAGTTTCCTCATTAGAGGATGCCACAAGGACAAGTAATACAGACAATTTATATTCGAAATTTGATATCTGAATTAAGTTTCATGTCTTTAAGCCATAGCCTCGCCAATTATCTTCTTCTTTGATAATATATGCCAACACTTGAATGGAACATGTTTATAGGTGTGTCCCAGGAACAAGTATCTGGTTTGTGACTGCAACACCTGTCCATCCAGGATAATTTATGGCAGACACGGGGATGTGACAGTCACAGTGTCACACTGACAGCAATGCTGATAATTACCGGATCTACTTGGGTCATTCCAGGGGGTCAGCTATTGTTTGCTTTAATAAGGGGAATTACGTTTGATATTTTGAAGTTCTGGAGCTGTAATTTTGTAAGTTATAGTCATTTTTACACTTCATAGTTACATAGTTATCTACTAAGTTCTCGACTATAGATTCCAGGTTTGTGGGCACGACCTCACCGGGATCAATAGCTATTTTCAAAGCCAAAAACCAATGTGTATTACTTCCTTCACAACGAACCCTGTCATAGATTAACGCCACTTAATATAACCTCAAACATGGAATGATAGGCTCCTTAAGTAAAAATTTAATTGCCCTTTCAAATTAAGACTCAAACTAATTTTGTCGTCCATGTTGTGCGTAAATTAACTTCATCATCATCATCCGGTATCATGGCAGCTGCCGCCGTCTTCCGGAAACCAAACGCCATTCCTCTCTATCCATCCATTGATCTTTCTCCATTCCTCTGATATTCATAGCTGCTTGTACCCCTTCTATCCAAGTTTTCTTCGGTCTTCCTCTCTTCCTCCTTTCCATTGGGATCCATTCCATAACATTTTTGGCAATCTTTGCTCTGGCATTCGTTTGACATGACCATACCACTGCAATCTTTTCTTTTCTATGATGTCCGCGCTCCTCTTGTACACCCATAATTCCCTTATTTCTTTATTTCGTATTCTATCCATTCTACATTTTCCAGCTGATCTTCTTAAAAACATCCATTTCTGTACTTAAAATTCTTTTCATTTCCCTGGTAGGAATTTGCCAGACTTCAGCACCATATGTTAAAATGCTCTGAATTATGGTTTGATATATTCGTAATTTTCTATTTTTTGTAATATTTTTGCTCCACCAAACACAGTTTAAAGCATTTATTGCTTGTTTTGTTTGTGCGATTCTATTTTTAATTTCCACTGTGTTATCGCCTGAACGGTCTGACTTAATTATTTCAGAAATTAAGCATTCAACTACTTTTGTTTTAATGAAAAATAACTGTTCTTCAATTGCTGTTTCAACATCTGAAAATGTTGCCCTCGATGATCTCGGGATAGCAAGTCCGTCATAGGAATTGGGGTCACCAAAGTCAATGGAAATTTTTGGGTTCGTAAAGTTCAAGAATTCGAATTGCTGGATAGCAAACGTGTCGGCCCTAAATTACATAAACACTTGCTGGACAATAAAAAACATATATTAAAAGCACATCCCTGAAAAAAAATAATGGAAAGGATTAGTCCCAACGATTAACCCCATTACAATATAGGCAACATTAATCCACTAAATACACATACAAACGAAGATATAAAGTATGACTGTTTCTCTGTTATATTATACGATGTGTTCTAGTATATGCTGTAAGATATAAAATATATGAACTTAACAAAATTACAGAAGAATATGGTTTGAATATATCTACAGAAAAAACAAAAATTATGGCATTTCAAGGTGTAGATCCTGTCAGAAGTAAAATTGTACTGGACAAAAATTTTGGAGCAGGTGAATAATTTTACATATCTAGGATGCAATATCTCATATGAAGAAGAAAAGGATGTAAATGCAAAAATATCTAAATTTTAAGAATTTTAGGGTTAATAAATTCTATCCTCAAGCCACAGTTAGTCGAAAAGCATTCAAGATTAAAAGTGTATAAAACACTGGCTCTTCCAACTCTTTTGTATGGTAGCGAAGTATGGACGTTGAAACAGAAGGATATACAGAGACTTAGATCTGCTGAAATGAGATATCTTCGGAGGACTGCAGGATACACACTACTAGATCACAAAAAAAATGAAGTCATCTTAGAAGAATTACACATGGAATCTTTAGAAAACAAAATTTCTGATTATAAGTCAAGATGGATACAACATGTTCATCGAATGGAAGATCACAGAATACCCAAACTAATGTTAAGATATCAACCTGCAGGAAGAAGAAGACTAGGACGTCCACTCAAAAGACTTTTGGATGGTGTTTCTCTTGAGGCCGAAACAGGTCAACAAATGGCCTAAATCCGTGAATGTACCATGATGATGATGATGTATGCTGACGATGTGGTTATTATTCAAGAAAATGAAAATAATTTGCAGTACTCTTTACATCAATGAAATCAGTTATGCCAAGAATATAATTTCAAAATATCGAAAGAAAAAACAAAAATAATGGCATTTTGGGGAATCGATCATATAAGACCAAAAATCGTAATAGACAACAAACCTCTGGAACAAGTAACAAACTTTAATTATTTGGGTTGTAATTTTACTATAAACACAAAAACTGAAAGAGACACAAACATGAAACTGTCGAAATTTCAAATGATAAGCGGTACTATACATAAAACATTAAAGAATAAAACAGAACAGATACTGGATTGAAGTTTTATAAAACATTGGCCGTTCCTGTATTACTTTATGGGAGCGAAACTTGGATAATGATCGAAAAACTGCAAAGTAGAATACAAAGCGCAGAAATGAACTTCCTTAGAAGAACAAAAGGCTGCACAAGATTGGATCGGATAAGGAATGAAGGTATAAGAACAGAGTTAAAATATATCCATTGGATGAGAAAATCAGAGAATATAGAGAGAAATGGTTTACACACTTGGAAAGAATGAATGTATCAAGATTACCAAGAGCAGCATTCAACTACAAGCCAAGATATTCAAGGAATGTAGGAAGGCCAGTGAAAAGATGCACAGAACAACTGTGAGGCGGAACAGGCAATTTGCCTAGCCCGTGAAGTGAAGAAGAAGAAGAACAAATAATAGTTTTAAAACTAAAACAACACGCTTTCTTAGAAAACCGAACTAAAAAATGAAAAACAATTTTAATTTCCAACAGACTTGGGATAAAATTAAAGTGGTCAACAAAGAAATCATCTCCAATAAAACTAGAGTTATCAACAAAAAACATTAATTTTACCATCAAAAGCGTGGGGTGCTCAATAGCAATATGTGGGGTGCTCTATATCAATTAATATATTTGATAATAAACAAATGTTGGTAAAAGTAAAGTCTCTAAGAAGAAGACGAAAAAACCATAAAAAGCACTCCACGCTTTGATGGTAAAATTATTTTTTTTGTAGATAACTCTAGTTTTATTCTATATGTGTTGGAGATGATTTTTTTGTTGACCACTTTAATTTTATCCCAAGCGTGTCGGAAATTAAAATTATTTTTCAGTTTTTAGTTCGGTTTTCTAATAAAGCGTGTTGTTTTAGTTTTTTTAAAACTATTATTTATTTTTAATTTTTAGTTTAATTAATTGTCATAAACCGGAATCCCATGAAAATTTATTTGCTTACGATATTTTTAGTATCTAGGCACGAATATAATTCTATTTTTTTAAATTATTATTGTCTAACATTATTATAATATTTTTGAATATCTTAATATAGATAAATAGTTGCAGTTAATCGTATCCTTCTCATATTTTTTGGATAAATTACAATGTGGTAAGTTTAAAAAATCGCCATTAATATTTTACAGAATAAGATAAAAATGTAAAAGTAATACTCTTCTAAAAAAAAAATCGTCCGGGCCGGATTTGAACCAGCGATCGATGGATTACTGAAATTATATACCACTACAGTCCACCGCTCTACCAACCGATCTACCAGAGGATATAATATTAATTCCTTACAACGATGGACTAAAAAGTCGTTAAGTCGGCGACCTATTATACCGGTCTTTATTATTTTTTTTTGATGTCCTGATTATCCTGGCCAGGATTTTAGAAGAAAATATGAAATTATAGTCCATGAGGGCTAAAGTGTCTAGAATATTTTAGAAAGAGAAAGAGAGTACTCACCATCTTCTTTCTCACTCATGCACATATCTGTTCACGGTGACAGCGGTAGGGCAGACACTCCCTGCAGTGAACATAGATCAGTGGTGTCATTCCCTTCTTCTAAAAATTCTTCCTGGCAAGTTTCTATGTCTTCATTTTCATCGTCGTCGGTATCGTCTAAATTTATTTCAAACCGATCACTAATTTGTCTGACAGCGCTGTATCCTGGTTCGACTCATACCTGCACGGTCGTCAACAATATGTTTCATTAAACTCTAGATCTTCGTCTTGGCGTAACGTGCCGGCTGGAGTCCCCCAGGGCAGTGTTCTCGGACCTCTTCTTTTCTCAATCTACATAAATGATTTGCCAACTGTACTAAAGCACTGCCGTTATCACCTCTATGCTGATGATCTCCAAATTTACCTACATTCACCTCCTCATTCTCTCTATAACAGCTTGATGAAAATGAATGACGATCTCATATCCATCTTTAACTGGTCTTCAAGTATCGGTCTAAATCTAAATCCTAACAAGTCACAAGTAATTCTAATGGGACAACAAAGACTGCTTACAACCTTTGACATATCTACACTTCCAAACATTACTATAAATAATATAATTATCCCTTATTCTTCTTCAGTAATAGATCTTGGACTACATCTAGACGCAAATTTAACCTGGCAAACACAAGTGAAACACATATGTAAAAAGACTTTCTCCATCTTACATTATCTTAGACGTTTAAAGAATTTTCTCCCAGTTTCGTTAAAACAAATCCTAGTGCAGAATCTTGTGTTACCACACTTCGATTATTGTGACATTATATATAATGATCTAAACTATGCCTTGTCGCAGAGACTGCGCGTGTTCATAATGCTTGCATTCGATTCATTTTCAATATCCGCCGTTATGAACCATATTTCCGAACGCTTTAATAACCTCTCTTGGCTCCGTCTTACTGACAGACGTAAATTGCACTCTCTTTCGCTACTTTTCAAGCTTCTGAATTCCTACATTCCTACTTACCTGGCGTCCAGATTTGAGAAGTTATCCTCCTACCACAATATTGACACTAGGTCACAAGATAGCAGTCTGCTAACAATTCCTCTTCATAGCAGTTCCTCCTATTCTACTTCCTTCACAGTAGCCTCTGCCCGCTCCTGGAATCTCCTTCCTCAAGATATCAGGGGTTGCCGCACACTTGGCACCTTTAAGTCACGCTTATACAGTTACCTGTTGTCTAATAATTAATTTTTCTCTATTTATTTAATTTTATACTATGTCATTAATCTTTTCCTCGTTTTTTTATATATCTTGTACATATTATATATTTAATTCGTTAAATTTAGAGTAAATCAAAATACATTATAAATATTAATTGTATTGTACTCATAACTTGTAATCGTTTATATATATATATTGTAATTTAGATTTAAGACTTTTCTTTTGTATTTTTTTAAACCTGGTTGAGTGGTAGACAAGGCCTTAAGGCCTTAACTCTGCCAGGTAAAATAAAGCTATTATTATTATTATTATTATTATTATTATTATTAATTTCGTCCATTAAACCGTCTGCCTGCCAATATGACTCTTCAATCTTTACAGTGTGTTCACACGCTCTGCAGTCACTTTTAACAGAGCACTGTGAACCAGTCGCCACTGACAAAAATTACCTGACACAAAAGTGACTGTACGGAAGTGGGGGGGGGTGGAGATTTTCTAGAATTCCTAAGAAATTTTACAAGGGTAGCCCATTGTGTTTTGCGAAGGTGGAAGAACAGTTCTCTAGACAAGGATAGCAGAAATCATGCCAACTTAGCCTTTTACACTATAGTGTATTGCCATTGGTCCTTTACAAGTATACAAAGTTTGAAGTCGATCCAATGTTTTTAAGTGGGTGAAAATCGTGTTGAAAGATTCCGTTACATAGATAGACAGATACAGGTCAAACTAATATAAAGCGTGTAATAAATAAATATCTTCAACTCGTGTGCAACTCAGGGTCGGGTCGAGGAATGAGATGAGATGTAGCCCCTATATTTATAGAGGTCTGTGAACTACAAGGTGCGGGCCGACCACTCCTGACGCACCGTCACAGGGGCGGGTGAATGAAATGAAACGAAATGGATGAGATGAGCTTGGAGAAATGGTGGGATGAAATTTGTGGCAGGGGAAACGGCAAAAACCCGAGAAAACCTGCCCAAGCTCCGTTTTGTCCACCACGAAACCCACATAGAGTGACCGAGACTCGATCTCGGGATCTCAGCGGCGAGAGGCGAGCGTCTAACCGCTTGCACCACGTCTTCATAAAACAGAGACGTGCCAGATTGTATATGCGTGGTTTCTGAAACGAGCGATTGAATAAATCCAGTTATTTTAAAAATGCAACGTTGCCCTACATTAAGTATTTTTGTAAGCCTATGTTTTCCCTTTACAGAGATTTAGGCGCTTTCCCCCTACAGGGAAGAATTTGAACCATATTAATTTAGTTACACTGTTTTCGTATAGATGTCATTTTGAGTGGTACTTGGTCAGCGGTCCGCCT